>PVKZ01004470.1:0-82083 GCA_004027375.1 Macroglossus sobrinus
GGAAGAATAAATAAAGAATTGAATTATCAAACTTTGCAGATAGTATTAAACAAGGTGTTTTCAAAAAAAGAAAATAGAAACATAGCACATTTGGAACTAACAAGGCTAGAAATGTGTGGGCAGACAGTCATGACACATGATTAATCTCAGAAAACACCTACTAACATTCATTGGAGGGAAAATACTGGCATTGCAAATCAAAAGAATTCCAAAGGGATAAAATTCCATAAGGCCTGGAAGTGATAAATAGACCTATTAGTAACTAATACAATAAAATCACAGACATTTAATTTGAAGAAGCTTGAAAAATAAATGGATAATAATAATCAACGACATTAAGGACCATTCATCATCCACACGAGAGCTCACAAGTTACTGTGTCTAATGAAATTCAGTCAGGCAACATGTTTTTTTCAAGTCTGTGACATTTTTTAAAAGTATGCATTCGAATTCATTAAGGTCCTACCACTCATTCCCAACTGTTTTATATTTTGGCAACTTCTACCCATTTAATTATCTCTTTGTGTTTGTTAAGTCTCTTGTGTACTATAAGATCCCTCCCCCTCTTTTTTTAATGCCACTGATTTATTAAAGAATCTGGGGTAGAATGTGCCAAATTCTGGGTTTGGCTGATTGCCTTATTACTGTACCATTTAACTTGATCTTGTATACACACTATATATATTCCAAAATAAATCTGGAAGAGCTGCTGGCAACTTTTTTTCTGGAAAGGGCCAGATAGTAAATATTTTAGGATTTATGGGCTATAGCTCTCTGTCACACCTATGCTGCCTTTGCAGCAAAAACACAGCTGTAGGCAATATGTAAATAAATGGGCATAGCTGTGTTTTAATAAAACTTTACAAAAACAGGTGATACCATATCCATTGGGACAGAAGAAACAGTGTGTGTGAAGACCTGGAAACAAGTGAGAACATGTCATATTTAAGAGACAGAAAGCATTCAGTGTGTTGAAGGGTAGAGTGGAGAAAAGGTTGAGTGAAGGCCATCTGCCTTCAGCAACATTACCAGCTCCTCCTCTGAGGCTTTTACTCAGCAAATTCCATCCTTTTCTTTATCTCCTAGCTGTTAAGTCATCTACGGTACACTCATAGGTCAAACACCCAACAGCCATTTCACAGTTATGACCACGTGTATAACTGTGGATCAGTCTCCCCAAAGGTGGAAGACAACATTGCATTCATTCATCGAGTATTTATTGAGCACCATCGATGAGCCAGATTCTATGGTGGATACTCGGGGGTATGATAATGAACAAAAAGACAGATTTTTTTTTTCTCCTGGTACTTATAGTCTAACAGGAAGAAGAAAGACATTAAAGCAAATATCATAAAAATGAAACTGAATCATCTAAACTGAGCTAAGTGCTGTGATGTAAGAGAAGTGGTTCTTGGAGAGAATCTCGCAAAGAAAGCTGGCCCATGTGGGACTGAGAAATCTTTCTCCTGTTCAAATTCTAAGCCACCCCTAAGCTTTCTAGACAGCCCCTGACGGGACTGGAAACACTCTGTCCTCAGTCACCACTTCCATCATCAGTAACAATTCCGGCCAAGTGTCCCAGGTCATTCAGAGAACAGGCCTTCGCTTCTCCCCAATTTTACTGCTGTCAGGGGCTCAAGTCCCCCGCAAAAGTCGGTCACCTGTAGAATCCCAATTCTACAGAGGTGGTATTTGTCTCCTCTATTTTTGTGCTCCCAAGGGGACCTCTAGTTTACTGGGATTTAGACACCACCACCCCTGGCACATGACAAGGCCCAGACACATCTTTGGATCCAGTCACTCAAGGGATTCAGTGCTGCTTAAGCGACTACACTGAAGGCCAGGCAATGTGTGAAAATGAAAAAGGAAAGACCAGATAGATATAAGGACATAGAAACAGCAGAAAAAAGAAGGGCGTTGGCCTTCTCTTGCTCTCCTCCCTCTCTACCAGGCTGCCTGTTGCCTCTCTGAGCTCTCTCCACCTCTCTTCTCTTTCAAAGCAACTACATTAATGATTTCATGTTTTTCTCTGTATGCCACTGTAGGAAGTGGGGATTCATATTTTCCTCCAAGATTTCTTCTGTATCAGCTTAGGTCACGTGATAGCAAACTTTCCAAACGAGTTATTTCCTACACACATTTTTGAACATTCAATAAGCCTTGGCTTTTGCCAGTTCCTCTTTTCTGGAATGGCTTTCTGTGCCTTCTCTCCCTGGAGACCTCCAGCTCAGCTGATAAATACTTCACTTCTGCTGTCACAGGGTCCCAGACTCCTTTTTTCCTGGAAACTCAGGAGAATGAGTTCACCCTCCTCTCTGCTCCTACAGCTCCCTGCATAGGTCCAATTACAGCCTCGGCCACATTATGTCATTATATTGTATTAGATGTTCGCAGATCTGTCTCCCTAACTAGACCTGGACTGCTTGAGGCCTGGCATAATTATGTTTTGTTCCTCTTTGTGTCTCCAGTGCCTCGCAGTATCTGCCACAAGGTGGGTGCTCCATAATGTTTAAATGATTTCATTAACTATAATTCATTGCCTCACAGGCACATTTAGCACAGATACCAAAAAGGTACAACTCTAAAGAGATTTCCCACATTCTGCTAATGCAAAGGCGGAAACTACAGCCCAATGGTTAAGCGAGAAGTTTCTGTTTTTCAGCTGTGGATCATGAAGTCCTGTCCTTCTAAAACTGAGAGGCACTAAATAAAATGGTCATAATGTCCACAAGCTGAGCCCAGGCCAAATGGGGAAGTGTCACTCTTTGTTAGTTTACCTCTTCCCTGGATCCTGAGGTTTTAGAATTGCAGTGAGGGGTTGGCTTATGGGATGTCTCCTCCTCTTCTGGGGGGCAAAAGTCAATAATAATTTAGGTCTCATTGGGCTCCATCTCAACCATACAACTGGTCTATGAACTTGACCTTTCAATTACCAACAACCTGCTGACCTAAGATTCCTTAGGATCCTCCGATCAAGGAAATAGCATTTACCCCCAGAGCAAGAATAACAGTAAAATAAAACAAAAAGAAGTCCTATAGGCAGCTATGTTGGTAGCTTTCTAATGTACTAACTCCATGATAAAGGCTCTCTGCTTCTGTTTCATTATGTGAGAGCCAAAGATGGTAAACTCTGTCAGTGGCAGAGAAAACAGTGTCTAGAAAACAAATAAGAAGAACTAAAGATGAAACTGAGGATGTATGCACCATTTATGCTTTGGTATTCTGCGGTCACGACAGCCCCTGCTCTTGTGAAAGTGTTGTGTATGGTGTTCTTTTTCTGTGTAATGATTTCTGAAACGGTGTGACTGGTAAAATGTGCCTTTAAAAAATGCAGTGAGCGTTTAATCGCTCAGGGTGTGAGGAACCACATTCTGTTGAAGTGCGCTTCCAGCCCTCACTTTTCCTCCTTATCAGCGACAGTACTCCAAACACTTGTCTCAATTTTCAGATGAAAGCTGATGAAAAACAGACCTCTAAAGGGTTGAATTGCCTTCTACATTTCTGTGCATCAGAGGAAAAAACCTATACCCACTTGAAAGGACTAAATTTTTTTAGTGCCTCATTTTTAAATCATGAAGTCTCCTTTGCTTTCTGCTTTGCTTATTTCTTACTCTGTCAATGTCATCTGCTTCATGAAATGTGTCTTTTCATTAATTATTCTTGTCTCAAATTGTCTCCTGTGGCTCGCTGTCAGGGCAAGAATTCATATTAGTAAAATAGGATCTGTCGCTAAAGGGAAATATCTTGGCTTATTTCAACGTGGAATTAACCTCACTTAACCAATAATCCTTAATTGATTTTCCAGATAAAACTTTTCATTGTTTATATTTTCTTTAAGTTACACACAGCGTGGCTTTTCTACCAAGAGTAGAAATTCAAAGCATGAAAACACTAAATTGTGGAAGAGTTGGGAGGTTTGATTGAGAATGCATTTTGAGAGAATTCCAGAGCTAGAGGAGCCAAATCCAGAACACAAGAAGAAAAAGACTATTCCGTGCTTTGGAGAATCACAACTTGGTCTATTGGAGAAGGAGTGAAGGTGTGAGGATTTACGTATGCTCCCACATTTTTTTTCAATGTAATCCTTCAGGACTGAATTTGTCCTCCTGTCCTAGAAATGTGGACTAAGGTCACTTTTCTTTTTTGTGCAGACACAAGGAACTCTCTGATAACGTGATGTTCCATTAGTAAGACTGAGTGCATGGTGTAGAGATCACTGGACTAGAAACAAAGAATTCTAGGTTCTCATCCCGGATGCACCATTAACTGGTTTTGTGATCTTGGGGAAACCAATGAATTGGATAAATATTCCTTGAGTATCTGGGTATCTTGCAAAATGTTGGTGATACACTGGCAATAGGAAAGATTTCTTGACTTCCAAAATCTTTCTCTTAGTAAGAGAGACTGACAGTAAAAAATAACCATGATAAAAAATTATAGGTGTAAAAATAAGAAACATATGTTATGGAGATGAGAGCAGGAAGAGGCATTTGAGGAATTTCAAGCCTTCGGTCTTGCTGGCTTTAAGGGGGCTTGACAAGTTGGGGCTTGTCAAGATAAAGTTAGAAATTTCAGGCAGGAAACCACAAATTGTAAAATGCTTTTTACATTAAACTAAGGAGTTGGGAGTATCCAGCGATTCTCGAATTTTGATATGCGACAGAATTATTTGGGGAGCTTGTTACAACACATGCCTGCCTTTAGTGATGCCATCAGAATTTCCAGTGGTGGGACCAGGACAGTAATGTTTTTCTCAAGACCATCAGGTGCTTCGAATGCACATAAAAGTTTGAGAACAACGGGTACAGTCACTGGAGAGCCACTGAAGTCCCCAAAGTAAGGGCATATATAAGATTTGTATTTTAAAGATCCTTCCACAAATTATACAGCGAATGGGCTAGAAGAGGGTGAGCCTGAAGACAGGGAGATGATTTAAAGATTATTTTCTTTGTGACCCATCACCTACCATCCCCTACTGGGAGTGTCTCTGAGAAAAACTCTCATATATTAGATGACTGTTTTGAACATAGCTGTGATGTGAATAGTAGCAAAAAGCGGAAACATCCCAAATGTCCACTACAAAGAGAATGGATAAATCGTGGTATTGTACCACAACAAAGTAATCTACAACAGTGAAAGTGGGTCAAGTTTGTATGCTGCTGAATAGGTGACTCTTACAAACAGAGTTTTGAGAACTAAAAAGCAAATAATGGAAGACTAAATACTACGTGATACTATTCAGTTTCAAAATGAGCGGAGTTAAGCAGTTAGCATACACACACTGTTGTTCAGCAAAGCAAGAGAATAAAAACACACAGTTCAGGATAGCATTTACCACTTGCACAGGACAAGGGAAATAGTCAGGAAGAAATACACAAACAGCATCAATGGTGTTGTTTGACTTCTCTGTTTGAATGGCGGATTGATGACTGTCGGTGTTTGGATGAGACGTCGTAACTTATTTTTGGTAAGCATTCTACAAGGACGGTCCTCCAATGTACCAGGCTTCCCACGATTCACGCTCCTGTGTAGTCCCCTCCCTCACTGGACCTGGGAATATAATCAAGAGGATGCAGCAGAAGTGACGCCCTGTGACTTCTACACCTAAATCATAAGAAGTCAAGTATATGCCTCCTTAGACTCTTAGAACAGATGGTGTTTGGATGAGACATCGTAACTTATTTTTGGTAAGCATTCTACAAGGACGGTCCTCCAATGTACCAGGCTTCCCACGATTCACGCTCCTGTGTAGTCCCCTCCCTCACTGGACCTGGGCATATAATCAAGAGGGTGAAGCAGAAGTGACACCCTGTGACTTCTACACATAAATCATAAGAAGTCACATATCTGCCTCCTTGGACTCTTAGAACAGATGCCTGTGGGGAAGCGAACTACCATGCAGAAAGTCCAACTCCCCAGAGACCACCGTACCATGAGGAAACCGAAGTTAGCCACATGGAGAGGCTGCAAAAAGACGGGGAGATGTCTTACCAGCTATCCCAGCTGAGTCACCGGATGTACGCGTGAAGAAGCCATCAAAGGAGTCCAGCACAGGTGAGCTGCAGATGACTCCAGCTCCGGGCATCGTCTGACTGCAGTGATATAAGAAACCTCAAGGAGGAACTGCCCCACCGAGCTGAATCAATCCTGAGAACTGTGACAGACTCTAATAAGGTACTGTTCAAGTGGTTTATTATGCAGTAGATAACCAGAACATTATGAATATGTTATATAAGTTCTTTTATATGCATCAAATAGTATAAATATTTTTTTTTAAATGAGATTACTTATATCATTTGTCAGAATCAGACTGTTCTGGCTTCAAATCCTCTGCCACTCATAGGCTCTGTGGCTCTGGATAAGTCACTTAACCTCTCTAAGAATCACCTAATAAATGTGAAAAATAACAGCTCCTAATTCAAAGGGAGGATGAGAGGCTTAGGAAATGTAGAGTCTAAATGTCTCTATCCAGGCAGAGGGTAAGGACACAGTAAGTCACAGGGACCAGGCCAGACTACACAACCTGATTCCTCTGGATCAAAGGAGGAAAGGAAAATGCTTTTGTAAATGTGGATTACAACTCAAGACCATCTGTGAATATCCAGAGAACAGGAATTCAGCCAGAACAAGAGACTATAAAGTCTCCTCCAACGCTGTGTTTTCATGAAGATTCATGGATTACCCGTGGTTTGTTTCAGGTGTAAAAAATATTTGAGCTCAGATTTCCCAGGGACCGATTTCCCGGTTACCTCTCTGATTTTAGCATTACCTCTGTCTTTGGCTTCCCTCCCTTTGTGGCACACCCCACATGGGGCCCTTTCATGTCAGATCAGGTGACAGCAAAAAAATAAATAAATAAAGGGGCATTTCAGTCCATGCACTTGATGGTGGGTTAATCCATCTTATAGGAGGAGAGGGCAAGGGAGCGGGGACATGAGACTGAATTTATGTTCCTCCTGCAGGGTAGATGAAGTCTAGACAGGTGATTTTAAAAAGCAATCTTGTTTCAAAGATGATTATATTCTGGGAAAGAGTAAAATATGACCATTCTCTGTCCCATAAATATCCTCGGAGCATAATGAAAAGCAGTTTCCAACTTTTCACGTTTAGTTTGGTCCACAAGCGACACAACTCGGGAGAATTACCACCAGCAGCCCAGAGGTCAGCATTGCTGTCTTGAAGAGTTTGTTGCCTGTGGAGCTTGTGAACCACAAAACATCAGCATCGAGATCGGCTGGGGGCAATCCACAGGGAATCAGGCATGGCATGGCTGCAGCCCACACAGGCCTGCACAGGGGGCAGGCTCTCCATCTGTAGACCCTGGAGCTCACAGGATCAGAGGATGACTTCTATCTGTTCTCTATGCCACCAACGTTGAGCAAAATGGATGGGGGTGATAATCCAGCAGGAGGTATTTGGGTTAGATGATCTCCAGAGGGCTCTTTAAGGTCCAATTCAATGAACTGTGTTTTTTTCTTATCTCTGAGAAGAGGTAGCCTTCTAAAAAAAACTTTGTGTACTTCTGAAAATAAATCATACCTGTGAACTATCTGTTGAAATTTCATAAATGTCTGCACTTAAAAAAAAATTTTCAACAGCAGTTAAGTGTTTAAATTTGCTAGAGACCCACCGCAGAAATTTGGGCTTTATTTATTTATGTATCTTTCTCTGTACTTATTCCTTCCTTTTTCCACTGACTTTTCAGAAGAAAATAAAAGTCATTTCCTTTACAAAAAGTCTCTCTACTCGCAGCAGTCCTAAATGTCGGAAGACACGCTAAGACCAGCATTGGAAACTCAAGGTAGGATTGTTGATACTGATTCAGAAAATTCTCATGCAGTTTAGCCATAGACAGTATCTAGACAGTTGTTATTATTCTTGCTTTTCCTTAGGGGCAAATATATAGATTCACTTTTATAACTCATTGAGCTTTTTTTTTTTTCTGAACCATTAGAGCATAAGTTGCTGACCTGATGTCTCATAATCCCCAAATACTTTAGTGCAAAGGTGTATTCCTATATAACAACAAGACAAGTACTCAAGTTAGAAAATTATAATTGATATTTTATGACATCGAATCCTCAGACCTCATTCAACTGCCCCACTGATGTTCTCTATGGAAAGAGGGTCTGGTTTGGAATCAAGTGTTGCATTTAGTTGTTACGTATCTTTGGTTTCCCTGAGTTTAGAACAATTCCTTGGTCATTCCTTGACTTTCATGATCATGACACTTATGAAGATTACAGGCTAGTTTTGCTTTTTTGTTTTCTAATAGACAAACAAAATGCCCTTCCATTTTGTTTCCTCGTTATTAGGTTTGTGTTCTGCATCTTTGGCAGAAATGCCACAAAAGAGATGCTGTGTTTTTATTGAATCTTATCAGACGGAATGTGATTTTGATTTATATCATTACTGATAATGTTAACTTAGATCACCTGACTAAAGTGGCATCTGCAGTCTTCTCTGTAAGGTTAGAATTTCCTTTTTAATTAGTGTTTTGTGAACACTATGTAAATATCCTATTCTTCCTCAGTTTGTTTTTATATCAGTATAGTATCTATACTATTATATTTATTCTGATAATTATGTTACTACATTTATTTTAACACAGAAATAAACTATTACATTTACAAGTTAATGTATTTATTTTGATAACACAAATTTTCCCAGATTTAGCCAGAGGGACCCTCTTAAAGCAGGTTCCTATGTCTTTTGACATGCCACCGTCATTCTTTTAGAATTTCGTTACTTTCTGGCACAGCAATATGTTCCAGGCTTATCTTGTTCTTCTGCTGGTGTACACTGGAACCGACCATTTCTCTAAGAGGCCTAGTTCTTGTTAATGGAAGATGGTATTTAGATACCAAGATTTGGTTGCTAGATGTGCTCATCAATATTGAGCTGTTACTGCTTCCTCCCAGCTCTTTTAAGCCTCTTAGGTTTTAAGAAATGATCAATTTGTCAAAATATAGCCAGTAACTTTTCTCAGTTAGAGGCTTTTCTTTTTACTTTATGGTGATTTGGGATGCACAAAAATAATTGATCACCTTGTAGCCCAATTTATCAATTTCTTTTTTGTTTTGGCTTCTGGGACTTATATCTAACTCAGGCATTTCACACTTCACAGTTACAAACATTTCTCCTCATTTTTTTTCTTGTACTTTCATAGAAAAAAAAATTTTAAGTCTTGATGTGCACTTACTGGCATGTTGGTAAGAAATTTGTGTTTATTTGAAGAGTAAGCTCAATGCCACAGACTGACATTTTAGATATGTAGGTATTTTGTGACATCCCTAAATGAAGTATTGGTTTTCCACCATGGTTGACCATTAACACTATGCCGGCAACTTTTATAAAACACGATGATACCCAGTATCTACCACATAAAGCTATTGAATCTAATCTCTGGGAATTTCTGGGTAAGAATTTTTTTAAAAAAGCTCTACAAGTGATTGCCAAGACTGTGTTGCCAAGACTGAGAATGACTGTTTTAACTACACAGCCTCACATTTGGCTAAAATTCGACTACGTAACTGCTTCCTTTGGATTAAGCAATTTCTTTTTTGGTTATCTTTTTTTAAAACAATATTTTTCACAGATTTAACACTCAAATGTCTAATAATTTAGCACTAATGAGTTTAGCAGATTTTAAATCAAAATAAAAGCGTTAAAACTGTATATGTGAAGAAACTATGCATTCAGTATGCCCAAGTCTCCAGGCTGGTTGTGTGAAAGAAGGTATCAGTTAGCCAGACAATGGTGGCATGGTGTAAAAACAGAAAGAAGCTTTGCATCTGCATGATCTCAAGAGGATTCTTAGAGACAGATCTGGACTTCTTGAAAACAAGAGTAAGCTGAAAGCCATGTAATATTAAAAATATAGCACATAATCTATGTGATCATGAGCAAGTTTACTTAACTTCTCAGAACCTCAGTTTCCTTATACAAAAAAATGAGGCTAATATTAACGCATGTTTTATACAAATGTTCTAAGAATTAACTCAGATCCTAAAGCTAAAGTTCAGACACAGCAAATGGTTATCAGTAAATGGTTACCTTTAAATAAGGAAGAGCTGCTCTTACTTGTCCTAACCAGTGCTATTTCTAACAGATAACGATTTCTGCAGGAGCCAAGTCATAAATAGGCTTAAATTTGCCTCTTGAGTGGCCTGTGTATAATATTCAATAACATCATTATTTAACACTAATCTGAACCTAACAGTTTGCATTGAAACAAGTTTTTTTAGTAACGAACATGCATTTCTTGATTTCTAAGGAAAAGCTGATAAAAGAAAAAGTACACTTAAAAGCAACTGTTAAGTAGTTAAATTACTCAGTCTAATTGATAGACTTGCACTGAGTTGATGAATGAATTCAAAGTGGTAAATATGCTATAATTGTTTATTGCACTAAAACTCCAATGCTGTAACATTTGCAGTATTATGTATATCAAACACTGGGAAAAAAAAAAGTGATGTGAGAACATGAGGTAATCATGGATAATATTGAATATAGAAATTTATTATGGTTTTTAAGTTAGTATGTATATACATATTTCTTGTTTTACCTGATGCACGTAAAGAGTCAACCGACCTTGTGACAGTTTAAAATAGACAAAGCATCTCAGAAATAAGCTCAAATTATGTAACCTGAGACATGCACAATTTCCTGTACTGTCAAGAAAAATGAATATTAAGTGCATCTTAGTAAGCAGGGACAAAAACGGATAGCCCTTAAAAGGGAGGATTCTCTTAAGCTATATATATAATCTCAACACACTTCTTTTATTTAAAAAAAATTGATAGTTTAAGTAAACTTTATATAGCAATCAATTCTTTTCATGAAGACCTTCAATGGGGACATTTTTGCCTTGTCAATCAGTTCCAAGACACAGTCCACCGAGGAAATTGGCACTGATGCTCAAACCAGGGCAGTGATATTGGGGGAGAATATCAAATCTGTTTGCTTTCAGCTAGTAAATTTTTATTTAACGCAGCGAGGTAGCTCTCTGTGAGCACTGAGGTAACTCACAATTTGTATAATCTAATACAAGATACATGAAATACTACAGAGAAAAATAAAAATTTTTTTTGTAAACCAGGGAGATAATGTTTATATGGATTGAAGTGATCAAAGAAGGCTTTGGGAGACAGCACTTGACTTGGGTCTTACATGTAAATAGATAAAGGTAGAGGAAAGAGAAGGAGGCATTCTAGAGAGAATAATATAAACATAGATATAAACATAGAGGTGAAAATAAGCATGGAGTGTTTTAGTTATTGCTATGCAACAAATCACTTCCCAAATTAGAACAAAGGCTATTTGCTGTTGCCTATTATTCTAAGGTTACTTGGATGGTTCTGCTGATCTAAGTCAGGCTCAGTGAATCTCGACTGGGCTTGCTGGTGTTTGGTCTGCAGTCATCTAGAAGGTCGGCTGGGGGACTGGCCAGTCTAGTGTAATTCACATGCAAGACTTGCTGGCTGGCTGTTGGCTGAAGTACCTCAGTTTGTCCCCGCATATTCTCATGCTCCAGCTGGCTAATCTGTGCTTGGCAGGGGTACAAGAGAGCAAGAAGAGTAGGATGCCAAGGCCTCTTGAGGCCTAGACCTGAACCTGGCACACAGTCATGTTTGCCACATGCTATTTATTGGTCCGTGCATATCACAAAGTCAGGTTGAAGTGATAGGGTATTAGACTCCACCTTTTAATGGGAAGAACTGCAACGTCCTATTGCAAAGGGTGTGGGTCACAGGCAGTGGCTATTTTTTGCAAGCAGTCTTCCACATGGGCCAATCTCACTGAAGCACAGAAGCTGTGAAAAGACAAGGAAATAGTGAGAATATCTTTTTTTAAGAAGATGAGCTTGGCAAAAGTTCACGCTCAAATTTGAGAAGTCATTGGCCAAGACAGAAGGAGTTATGGGCTGCATCGGTAACCCCGTCAGGGTTTTAAGGGTCATGTCTTAGTCCATTTGGGTTGCTATTACAAGCTACCACAGATTAGGTACATTATAAATGACGGACATCCATTTCTCTCAATTCTGGAGGCTGGAAGCCCACGATTAAGGGACCAGCATGGCCACATTCTGGTGAGGCCCTCTTTCTCGTTGATAGCTGGCTCCTTCTCACTATGTCCTCATACGCAGAAGGAGCTAAGGAGCTCTGCAGAATCTCTTTTGTAAGAGTGTGAATCTTTTAACGAGGGCTCCACGCTCATGACCTAAACACCTCCCATAGTCCCCACCCCTTGATATCGTCACCTTTGGAGGTTAGGATTGCAATGTATGAGTTTGAAGGGAACACAAACTTTTAGACCGTAGCAGGTCAGATCAAGGAAAGAGGCAGTATTATAAGGATTTTTGTTTATTTTGTTAAAAGTAACACTTAAATGGTTCCATCCTCTTGAAAATATTTTGGAGTATTTTTGAATGGTGATGTCTCACAGCTGTGGGTTTCTGAACTGGTTTCGCTGCCCACATCTTTGGTCTGCAGCCTCTCCATGGACTCAAGCGGGTTGTGAGTACACACGTTGTGCTGACTCCCAAAACAGCACCATATCCAGCAAATCTGCTGGAGTGAGCACTTCAGGGGCCTGTTCGTCAGCATTCAGCTGTTTGGATAACCATAAGATTTTTTTTATGGTGTTTGCACTCTCTTGAGCTAAAAGAGTTTCCCAGAAGATTTGAAACAAATTCCAATCTCGGTTTCTCTGATCTTGTTTGCAATCTCAAGTATGCTTACTTTAAATTGGGACCTGTTAAGCACCTTACTCATTCTTTTGTTGATGGGACTGTCCCAACATGAGATCATAAACTACAACCTGCCAAACATCACCATGTATTAACCTTAACTCTACTTAGAGCAATAAATGATGATGTTATTGCTTCTAGCAACTCCAGACATTACGTCAGGTTAAAAAGGAAAAGTGTTTATAAATATCGTAAAACTTGTGCGACAGCTAACTTCCATAAGAATTACACAAAATGAAATGAATACTACACGGACTTTTTTATTTCTTTAGGAAGTCTCAGGAAAAAAAATTAATAATATTTGGGTTAGGTCTTAAAGAAACCTGAAGAGGTCAGTCTGAAATTGCTTGTCTTAGGAGAGAAAAATCATTTAATACCAAGTAAAGATTTCTGATACTTATCATACTTCCCAAATTGATTAAAAAATTTATTGCTTTAATAAGTCAAAGTTCAATTGTTATTACCTTCCCTGATACTCTTTTCAAATGGCCACATTGTTTTGTTCTAATGATTTTGCTTTTCCAAAGACTTGTAAATCTTCTATGCAAAGATTTAATTGCTTTCTCTGAAGGAAGAAGCTAAAACTGCTTGGTGTGGAGCTCCAGAAAAACAAAGCATTTATCTCCATTTCTGTCTGTTAAGTTGTTTTAAAGTTAATAATTGGGAATTGCTCATTTTAAAGCCACGTTGCATTAAAAAAAGACACATGCTTCCTGCTGATAGGATTTTCAGCCTGCCTGGAATTTATTATAATTTTATGAGAGAAAAATCTTAATAGCTCAGTGATCAAATACATTATAAAATAATTTTAGAAAACCGAAGTATTTATAATTTTTCTAATTGTTCCTTGTAAATTTCACTTTCCCCTCTCGTACAGTTATGTTATCAGGATTTAGAATTTTAAATTGCAGCTTTCATTCACTTTACAACAGTATGATGAATGTTTTATCTTCCCTGGGACTTACTATTTCCAGAGGTAATAAGAACAGTCATCTGTTATATGGTCTGCATTTCTTGTTTTCTGTGCTTTTTGTTGTCAGCCTAGCAAAATTAATTAGATTAATTCCCTAAATTCTAGAGAATATTATTAGATATCAATTAAGCATTCAGAAATGGTATTTATATACTAGTTTACAGTTTAATTTTAAAAGAAAGTAAACCCATTTAGATTCACATATTTTAATATTTAGTCTTCATAATATACCCTAATATTCATGTTGTCATTATTTTTATAAGAATTTAGTAGAGAGTCATTTATATATATTTTGAATAAAACATTAACTAACCTTAGGCATTATTTTACTGTTTGTGTCTTTATCTACATTTCAAATAAGTCTAAGTACTGATATATCTTCAAAAAAAGAAAACTTTAAAAAAGAAATTCATATACCCCAAACAGATTGGTTGTCAGTATTAATTGCTTGACTAGATGTCCATTTATTGTATACTTTTATTATTTTTAAAAATTATTTTTTGAAATTATTTCCAAAAAAGCTAACATGCACACAGTTCAGCCACTAAGTATAATGACACACAGTAGTTCTTTGGCTGACTTCTCAGCCTGTAGTCTTACTCAACAGAGATACTGACTTCAAACTCAGCTTTTTAATTAAACTCTTGGTAGTTGACATTTTTCACAGCCTCAGTCTGTTAGTTGTAGTCAAGTTTTGAGTTCAGGACAATGGAATATGAGCAAAAATAATGTAAGCCAGGCTTATCGAAATCTCTTGTGTACTATTCCCAACTTTCAACTGAATGAGGGCGACTCTGGGACCTAGAAGAGGGGGTTCCTCGAATCACTGTTTGGTATTCCATGTGATCAGCCGCCATATTGCTTTTCATGTAGTCTGCCAGCCATTTTTCACTCCAGCAAAAAGACCAAGTCATTCCCCCATATGTGACTTTTTACTTCTATTATTATGCAAGAACATGCAAAAGCACTTTTTAAAACGTATCAACAAATTTAATAAAATTTTGTCCCAGATTGTGTAATGCATGTCTTCAAATGTAGCTGAAGAGAGCAGAGGTTCGATTCATGGAGATGTTTTGTTTTTAAAAGTCTTGCCAATTGTAATAGCTTCACTAATATTTCAAGAAACGACACACATTCATGGTGGTAGCCCTTTGTTGGATAAATGATTCACAAATATTTTCTACCAGCCTATAATTAGTCCTTTCATCTTCTTCACATTTAAAAATTTTGATAAAGTCCAGTATATCAGTTTTTCCATTTATGGATCATGCTTTTGGTATCAAGTCAAAGAAGTCTTTTCCTAGCTCTGGTTGTCAAAGATTTTCAATGTTTTTTCTTCAAAGTTTTGTAGTTTTACATATAAGTCTGTTATCCATTTTGAGCTAGTTTTTTAATGAGGTGTGAAGCTTAGGTCAGGGTCTTTTTTTTAACCTATAGATGTCTAATTTTCACAGCATTATTGTTGAACAGACTGTCTTTTTCTCACTGAATGATTTTTGCACCTTTTTCAAAAGTCTATTGAGCATATTTGTGGGGATCTATTTCTGGCTTCTCTATCTTGGTCCATTGATCTGTTTGTTTATCCCTCCATCAATACCATAGTCTCGATTAATATAGCTATCTAAGTCTTGAAACAGAGTAGACTGATTCTTCCCACTTTATTCTACTTTTACAAAATTATTTTAGCTATTCTAATTCCTTTGATTTCCATATAAAATTTAGAATAATCACATATATAAAACCTTGTTGACATTTTGATAGGTTTGTCAAACCTGTATGTCAATTGTGGGAGAACTGATATCTTTATGATGCCGACTCTTGTAATCCATGAATGAATTACATTAGCATTGTGCACTTTTAGCATACAAATCTTGTACATACCTTGTCAGATTTACACCTAAGTAGTTTTCTTTCTAAGCTATTGTACAGGTACTGTGTTTTTAAATTCGGTATCCATATATTTATTGCTAGTATATAGAAACATAATCAATTGTATGTAGATTGTATCTTGCCACATTGCTGAATTCACTTATTAGTTCTAGGAAATTTTTTAATAGAATTTGAAATCTTCTAAATAGGCAATCCTATGTCCTATAATTGGGTCAGTTCTATTTTTTTTCTTTTCTTTTCTTCTTTCTGGTCTGTATGCCTTTAATTTCATTTCTTTGCCTTATTGCACTGGCTAGAAATTTTAGCACTATGTTGAATAACAGTGGTGAAAGCAGACATCCTTGTAATATATGTTAAGTGCAATGTTAGTTGTAGATTTTTTGTAGATGTTCTCTATCAAGTTGTGCAAATTTCCCTTTATTCCAATTTTTCTGAATGAGTATTGAAATAATTTCTCTACATGAATTGATTTGATCCTGTTCTTTTTCTTGTCTTTTTTTAAATATAGTGGATTATAGAGAATCAATTACACTGAATAATTTTCAAATATTGAACCAGTCCTGAATCCATGGAATAAATTCTACTTATTATTGGTCTATAATTATTTTTTATATATTGCTGAATTTTACTTGCTAATATTGTTAAACATTTTGTATATGTTCATTATGGATACTGAGGTACAGATTTCTTGTTTTCTACTGTCTTTGGTTGTGGTATCAGAGTAATACTAGATTCATAAAATGAATTTGGAACTGTTCTTTGATCTTCTATTTTCTAGAAGAGAATGTGTGTGGGATTGATGGTTTCTTCTTCTTCTTCTTCTTCTTCTTCTTCTTCTTCTTCTTCTTCTTCTTCTTCTTTGGTGTTAATTCTTTAAATATTTGGTACAATTCTCTAGTAGAACCATCTAAGATTGGATAGTTTTTTAAGATAACAAGTTCAATTTTCTTAATAATTGTAGGGCTGTTCAGGGTGAATACAGGGTGAACTGTGGTAATTTGTGATTTTTGAGGAATTGGTCAATTTCTTCTAAAATTTATGTGTGTAGGGCTGTTTTTAGTATTTCCTTATCATCTTTTGATATCTGCATAGCCACAGTCTTTTCTTTGGCACTTGGCTTTTATTGTGTAAAAGTTTTCTGCCTGTTGAGTTGTCTTTTTTCTGATCTTTTTCCTAGAGAGAAGAGGTCTTTGTTGTGGTTTTTTCCTTGCTTTCACTGGCATTCCCATATTGTTGGCTTCTTCAACTCCAAGTCTGAGATATAGGAGGCTAAAAAAACTTAGAGAACTCACCACTCTCTCTTTTCTCCTCTCCCCAAGTTTCTTGTTGATGTGCACTCTTCTCGCCAATTACCAGCGTCTCATGCAGTTTTATATATAATGTCCAGGGTTTTAAAATTGCATTTAACAGGGCAAATAGGAATATAATGTTGACTCTTATCTTCCCCAGAAGCAGAAATACAATACATTTGATTTTAAAATGAGGAAACTGAATCCTTGGGTAAGAATCTGCAGTTAATAGCATCATGACCAAATAGATCCCTTTTTCTTCAACTCATTATTCAGTGCTCTTTGTAACAGTGACATTCAGCCCTCTGCCTTGAACTATGATGGCATAGAAACAGTGTCATGAGAATGCCGTACAGACTCCCAGTGCCTCCCAGCCACTTATTTTACTTTGTCAGAACCTTTGCATAGTTTTAGCCACCTTACTATATTGCTGTCTTCAGTGGCTGAATTCCCATATATAAGCAGCTTAGAGGCAGAAATGTGAACTTAAGGGAAGGCAGGAGACTTACAGCTATAGCCTAGGAAATGCTCTGTTTTTAATAATATATTATTGATGGTGAATGTGGGGATGGTGGACGGAAATCAGAAGTGCTAAATCACCTCAAGCTATCCAAATACCACCTGTCTCGTATTAAATTGTAATGTTAACAGTGTGTTGGTATGGTAGCCTCTGTTTGTTTTAATGAATTTAGGACAAAGGTGGGATATTTTATTTAATATAAGTCTGAGGTTATCTTTGGCATTGGAAGATTAAGAAACCTTAATTTAAAAATTTGCTTATTTTCCCCCTACTGTTGGCATTAGATACACATTCATATCTACATAAAAGCAGAATCTGTCATTTCTGAGTTAGTTCTACTTATCCTTGCATAAGTCTCAAGTATCAAAATTGATTTTCTAAAATGTTCATTTGAAAAACTGCAGAGATAAGATTCAAGGATGCTTGCTCTTAGAGAAAGATTATTTATTAAGGGAAAGACTTGTCCTTTGAAAATTATTATTATAATTATCACTAAGAACCCAATTCTATATTTCTTATTAAGACAAAATCCCTATTGAGGCAAACACGAGAAGGATGTTGATTGCAGGGGGATATCTATCTGAATAGGCCTAAGTAATCAGCTTTGAAATGTCACTCAAAGGAACCAGCGGGGCAGAGGCTGTTCCTTGGCAGATCACAATACACGTTGGGTTTTTTTGTTGTTGTTGTTTTAATTGCCAAAGGTTTTACATTATCCTTGCATCAGTAATTAGCCTGGATAACTCCAGAAGCAATATTTCAGACTTGAGGAAAAATTAGATTGGAACAGAGGGAGTGACATGGAATTCCAGGGGGCCATATCAACTCACTGAATATGTGGAGACTCGCTGAATTATATACTCTCAGAGTTAAAGTCGTTTTGTTCCAACCCACAACGGTGAGGAACTTTCTAGAGTCACCTTGCCACAATGTTTTTCAGTCTCGTGCCCAAAGAGACCTGCACAGACAGCCTCTCCAGTCTCTGTGTGCTGACTTCCCCGTCTTCCTTTGCAAAGCTTGACTCCGTTCTTTGAGACCATGCTGGTATTTTGTGAGTAAATACAGAGAATTCAATTTAACCTAAATCATTTGAAAACATTAATAACAATAAGCACTTGGCATTTTGAAATGCTGCATTCTAAGACTTTTGATATTCTCTAGACATGGGCATATTGCTATAAGATTGTTTCTTCCCTGAAGTGTATCAAGTCTTCAAGGAGCAAACTACAGCCGCTCACCATTGTTTTCAGGTAAAAGCAGTTGACTAGTTTCACTCATCAAGAATTTTGTAGAAAACTTCACCTCTAATGCCCTCAGCTCATTTAATTTATTCATTCCTTCACTCATTCTATAAATACTAATCGAAGGCTTAGTATGTGAGAGGCATTATACCTATCTCTTTTTATAATAAAACAAATATAATTTCCATCACTGAGGTAGCATTAAGGTAGTCTCGTAGAAGGGGCAGTCAATAGACAAGTAAACAAAATACACAAGTGCTTCGAAGGAAACACATAGGGTAGAGGGACACATGATACATTGTAGAGGAGAGCTGACTCGGAACCAGTGGGCAGGAAAGACCTCTCTGGGGGAATGGCATTTAAACTGAGAATTGAGAGTCAGCTACATAAAAAGTAGGAAAAGGGAATTCCCCATAGAAGAAAAGCATGTATGAAGTCTCTGAGACTAAGAAAAGCATGGGGCATTTGAGAGGTCAAAAGAAGGTCAGAGTGGCTGGAGAGAAGAGAGAAAGGTGGAGGGGGTAGGAGATGGGTAAGTTTTGTCCGATGGGTAAAGGCAAGATCATGTAGCATCTCGGTGGACCGTCTGTCTTGGTCCATCTGGACTGCTGTAACAGAATCCATTGACTGGGTGACTTAAACATCAGCACTTATTTCCCACAGTTCTGGAGGCTGGGAAGTCCAAGATCGAGATGCCAGAAGATTCAGTGTCGAGTGAGGGTCCATTTCCTGGTTCATAAATGGTCATCATCTCCTCTGTCTTCACATGGCAGAAGGGGACAGGGAAGTTCTCTGGGGTCCCTTTAATAAGGGCACTAATCCCACTCATGAGGGCTTTACCCTCATGACCTAATCATTTCCTAAGCCCCCACCTCCTGATACCATCATACAAGGGGTTACGATTTCACCATAAATTCTGGAAAGATACAAATTTCAGTGCATAACACTACTGTAAGGAGTTCAGATTTTATTCTTATGCAATAGGAACCCACTGAAAAGGTTTTCATAGAAAAGCGACATGTTCATAGATCAGCTCTAACTCGTGGCAACCCAGAGTAGCCATTTTGCAGTAGAGTCTAAAATCTGCTTATTAACTTTAAGAAAATGCAGCTGTCAACAATTTATGCCACGTAAAGATCACTTTTTTTGTTGTGGGCAAAACTGATTGGAGGAGACATGAGCATCAGCCAGCAGGGAAGACAACAAAATAGTCTGTATGAGATGGTGGCTGAGACTAGGGTGACAGTGGTGGAAATGAACCAGAGGGTTTGAAGTGGTTTTTCAGTGTAGAAGTGACAGAGATGCTGATAATCGAGCTGCCAGAATGGGTGAACGTGGCGCTAGCCGCTGAAGTGGGAAAGTCTGGTGAGATAGGGGTGGTGGCGGGCCACGCTGAGAGTGTTGTTTTGGACTGACTTGTTGCATTTGAGATGGTGGCAGGCGTCTGAGAGGAGGTGGTTGGTAATCAGCCACAAACCAGAACTCTGAGGACAGGTTTGGGGGTGTTAATTTGGTATTGAGGCATAAAGATAGAATTTAATGCTATGGAAACTAAGACGATCACCTAGAGACAGAGTGATTCAAGAAAAGAGAGAGGGCTCAAGACTGAATTAGAGGCCAACAATCAGGGATCAAAGAGAAAAAGGGGCTGGCAAGATAGTCCAAAGAGGAATTGATAAAGAAAAGGAAAACCAAGGGGATATGGAGGCAATTCAGTGGAGTGAGTGGAGGAGAAGAAAGAGAAAGATGAAGTGTCTGCTATTTTAAATGCTGATAACAGACTGGTTCCTGACTTCAAAAAGCATGAACCTCCAGTCAAAATGAGATGTATTTATCATCTTAGTTATTTTCCGTGTTTTACCTACGAGCATGTTTTCCTGCTCGCCTGCAGAAATGACAACTGCTACCTGAGTCCCGAACGCTGTCAAATCACATGCTGTAAAGAAAAGTCCTTCATCTTTCTCTTTAAATTTGATACTCCCTGAATTCTCTGGAAAACTTCTACAACTCTCTCCATTCTGCATATTATATGCAGAATCTATCATCTTCAAAAGCCTCCACTCTACAAATGTAAAACTAGGTGCAGTTTATTGTCTTTCAAAGTTATCCATGTTCATTTAAAAACATATTAGCTCTTCACCTTCAATGTACCTGAATTGTCATGCTGTAGGAGCCTTGGAATATTAAGCTTATCGGAAAGTTAGGACAAGTTTTCCCTAGGGAGTAGCTTTAAATTCAAAGTGTGGAAAAAAATTCCATATCTTAAAATAGAAGCAAATTTTTTTCTCTGTTTCACATTCTCTCAAGATATCTGCAATCCTTTTTAAATTCTCTATTTATTATTAAATACGAGCAATTTAGCTCCTTTGTAAGGTTATGCAAATAACTCATCCAGAATTAGCATTTAACATGCAGTTCTTATATCCACACAAATGTTTTGTATAAAGTTGTTTTAAAAAGATTCAAATCTTTATAATTAGAAAGGGAAAATATATTAATAGGAATAAAGGGATACTCTGCTAATCTCCCATATGTAAATTAGCTTATAATTTCCATCACTTACTTTAGAAGCAACAGAACAATGGACCTTTTACTCTTTGGCATTGCTGTCTCTCTCCTTCTCCTGCCAGAAAGGATGGGCTTATACATATATGTGTAAAGGAAAATGATGAGGAACGTTAACTCCTTTAGTTTTGTGGGAAAGAGACGGTCGGTGACTTGTGAGGTTGAAGCTGATCCTCTGTTGTGGCAGCTGAAGGGACAAGACTGAGTGAGATGCAGACCCACTTGCGTTCTCATTCAACAGGTTGATTCTTAGCCTCTTTGCTAGTGGACTGGATGTACCCTTGCTCACCAGATTTTCTCCACAGTCCCCCCACTCCCTCCCTATCTTTAAATAGAGGCCATGTCTGTAGAGTAGCTGGGGAACTTCGCCATGAAGAACTTTCTTTTTGCACTAGTTTTCAGCTTAGCCTTTGGAGAAAGGGATTATGCAGGCGGCAGGTAGACATCAGGCAACAGTATAGTGATCTCACTCACTCACGAGCTTCCGGAGCTAGGCTTTTCTGTTTCAAGATTTCAGATGTGCAATGCACAGCCCTGGGAGTTTTTGCATAATTGAGTGGAGGACTCAAAACCAAGTCAGACACAGAACCGTTAAAAGAATGAGGTTGTTGAACCTGGAAGTGGAAATGAGAGCTTTGAAGAGACTTTAGATGCCAAATGGGTTTAAGTATGTTCCTTACAGATGCCAAGCGGTAGAACTAGAAAAATGGGTGAAAGGCATAAGAAATATACATTTCTTCTTCAATGAGCATCTAGGAAACTACCATGTGCCGGGCAGAGAGCTGGCAGACTGGACACGAGATGAAAATTCGCACCTGTTCACTTCAGGGAAGTTACTGTCCAGTAGAACACATACGTCCAAGCAAACAGTTATAGTAAGTCAGCAGAAAGGCAACCATAGAGGTAGGAATAGGATTCAAAGAGGGAGCAGACGAAGGCCACCTGCGTCTGCTTGGGGGTGGCGAGGAAAGCGTGGTAACCGCCTGCTTTTCTCCAGGCCGATGGCCATCACCTCCTCCCAGACTCCGTTACCTCTCATCTACACTAAGGCAACTGCCTCAGAGCCGTCTTCCAGCCTCCTGTTTGCTGCTTCCACATTTTCATCCACATTGCAGCCAGAGCTGCAATTTTCCAAAAGGTAGACCAGACCTGATCGTGTCATTTCCCCACTTAAAAGCCTCCCATTACTTTCCAGTACCACGTACCCTCAGTCCGGCTTCTTAGGCGGAACTGGCCTCTGCTTCTGTCTTTAATCATTTCTCTCATTGTTCCCCACCTGAACAACTTGCCATTTTCCTGAGTCACCATTTCTTTGTGAGCCTTGGACCTCTACGTAAGTGTGTTCTCTGCCCGAAACTTCCCTACCCACAAAATTCACACACCTATACAGGAGAGGTAAACACACACACATGCATGCTCACGCACGCACACACACACACACACACACACACACACACACACGCACACACACATCCCTTCACCCTATTAACTCATATTCTCCCCTCTGGTCCACAACACCCCAAGGCCCAGCGCCGGGCCTCCTGTGGGTACAGTCCTGTGTAGCATCCTTTGTATGCACCTCGGAAACGAGCTCGTCACACACACTGATGCTTGGCTGTTTCCTTTCCAGCTTTTTCACTAGAAGGAAAGTTCCCTGAGTGTAGGGAGCATGTCCTTTTCATCACTCACTGTAGTCTCAGAAGCTAACATAGTTCTGAGTTCATTGTCAAGGGCAACTACATTTTTTTGTTGTTGTTGTTTGTTTGTTTGTTTTTAATAAATGAGTAAAGAACTAAACTTTGAACCATGGTATCCCGTAATGTAAGGAGGTACAATCCCTGTCACTAGCAGCACACAGATAAATGTTACACATCTCAGTGGAGTGACCGCTCCAAAAACTTTGAAAGTTTCCAGGACTGTGATGCTGTCTTAGATGCTTTTAACTAAGAGGCAATGTATAAGTAAATGATCTATGGAGTATTTCTCACCTGGGGACAGCAAGGATCCGGTTCCTCGGTGCTTTCTCTGGATTGGGTGAAGTTCATGTTTCAGGATGGAACACTGAGGGTGCCACTGCAGAGCAAAACATCCCTCAGAGCTGGAAGGGCCGAGTTCAGTAAGCCTCAAACGCCGGCCGGGCGGACAGCTGGGACACAGGGTCACCTGCCAGGTTTAGGAGAATCAGGTTTTTGTTTCTCCTTTTCACATCTTGTAAAAGTGCAAGAACTGCGACATCCTTGTACCAGGCCGCGTCGTCCCCCAGTCCTGTCTCCTCGCCCTCACTGCTTCCAACTGCGAGCACCCACATTTCTGTGCCTCGAGGTTCCCTTGCTGCCAGAGCCTACTCTGTAGTCGATCGAGCTGGCAGGAGAGGCCAGAGAATTGAGCCCCATCTTCAACTCTCAGGCGAAGACTGACCGAAGCTGGTAGGTTCCTGCCCCTAAGGCACAGGTCCTTCCCGGGGTCTCCGAGGTGCCCTGGTGACATCTGGATCCAGCTGCCTGCAGTGCGAGCTGACTTTTTAACATACCATTTCCTGCCCCCTTCACAATTCCCTAGGATCATACACAAATAAACTCGAAATCTCATCTCAGGGCAACCCCACACTAAGACAACTGTAGACAAGCTCATGTTCTCTCATCTTGGACCACAAACCTGCCAGAGAAAGCTGAGAAATGATGAGAGATGAGAATCACCATGACGAGGCTTCATCCTCGACACGGGTTAATGTGCGCAAGCGGGAGACAGTTGATGGGCCTGGCTCTGAGGGCCAGGTTTGTAGAATTGGTGTAACTGTGGGCAGGTGAAGTCAAATCCCACCTGGGCGCTCTGGGAACCAGGGCAGGACACGTGCTTTAAAGTCTTCTCACCTGAGGGGCAGCTAGTTCTCTATCTGGTCAGTCTTGACTTGGGGGGTCAAAGAGGGGTGTCAATTCTTGGGCTCTTCCTTCCTGCCCTGCCATTTGCATGGAGTATTTAAGAGAATCATCCCCTTTCTCACACATGTGCATCTTATAAATTTGATCTGGGCAATATAGGATAGAGTCTCAGCAGACCGTGGCTCATGTTTACATACATATCCACTCCCTTGGGCTTTGGCGTTTGGTAATTAAAGCCAATGATTGCAAAGTTCTTACCTAAAATTTCCTTTCTACCCTGAGTTTGTGCCAGGGAAAGCAACGTTCTAACCTGTGAAGCCGTCAGTCAAGTCAGAGACCCTCGGCTTTTAAAACAGGGGCCTTAATGTCTAATCCCACTACCCAGTTTTACCCACGAGGCCCAAAGAAGGGAAGTGAGGTGCTCTCAGCTACAAGGATGCCCCCAATTCTTACTCTAGGGCTCTCTCTTCCACATCCCAGCCCCGCGGAAACAAGCCTGGATGAGTTCACTGGAATTTCCCTCCTACCCTCTTTACTTAATTTAGACCAGAATTTCCCTTAGAGAACAAGTTCCTATGGGAAGCCAACACTGGCAAATCTGCAGTGTCAAGAGACTGTTTCAATTTCGAGTCTTTCTTCCATGCTCAGATAACCAAGAGAGAGGCCTCCAGATGTGATTTTTTCCCTAGGAAACCAGGCCTCACAGGGTGAACTAGAGTTAGTCTAGGACTGGCATTCTTCCCCAGGCTGTCAGGATGGCAGGGCCTCTGCGCCTCTCTGGATCCCTGTAGCTGTCATTGCAAATCGCATCCACACCAACCTGCTGCTGCTGCCCACATCCCCACTCCCAAAAGAGTCAGCAGAACTTTCCTCAGGAATGCGACGACTGCTGTTCAGTCTGCATGACTCACCCTCTTGTCAGTCATGTGGTCTTAAGTCCTCCATCAGAAGGTAAGACTTTGTTAGTTAATTTCACAGCCTTACTTGGAAGCGCCACGTGCTACCAGTATGCCCGCTTCTGTTGGTGCTATGCAAAGAACTCAGCTTATCTCAATTAACAAGACATGAGGACAGCAAGTATTTCAGGGTTTTAGGGAAAGGCTTACAACTAGACCTCATGGAGATGGTTTGTATTCTGGTATTTTGTAATTAACATGACTTAACGTCTTTCTCCTCACGTTTCTGAGAAATTTCTCTCTGCCTGTCCATTTTCTATTTCATGACTGGCATTTTTAGAGCTTCTGCTCATTTATAACCTTTCTTGCCTCGTGGCCTCTGCAAACAGCCTTCTCTGTGCATGCTTCCACCTTCAACCCTTCTGCTAATTGCTCAGCTCTGTTTTTCTTTTTTTTTTTTTCTTTTCACTTTGAACTTTCTGAGAAAAAAAAAAAACATCTCAGGATTTGAGATTTTTGCCTAATCAACCTTGTCCCTTTCTGGACAAAGCTGTTGTGTCATACTACATAATACAGCTCCAGATAGCCGATATAATTGCGGGCCTTTCATCACTTGCTCTAGGAGATGGTGTGTTATATAAGATGCTTAAGGGACCATTTAGATCTGCCTTCCTTGACCGGTAGCTGTGGATGGGGAGAGTGAGTGAACTTCGGCCTGTCTCATTCCTACCTCACAGAGAGGTCTGCATACGGCCTCCTTTCTCCATAGAGTCTTCATTCTCAGCACCTCACATTTGTGCATGGAGTGATGTGGTCTCCCAAGCAAATAATAAACTTCGCTGCTTCTTTTGACCAGTTGCTCCCAAAATATTCCAGACACCTGTTGAGGGCCTAAAAAAGGAGGATAGATTTAGCTCTTGTGTGCCCAAATTTATTCTGTAAATTAACTTACAGAACAAATTACAGCCTTTTTGAACCAAACCTTAAGGTGGCATTTTGGTGCAAGATTTTGTTTCAGAAAAAGTGATTATTGGCTTAAAACCCTACCTCACGATAATCTGGATATTGAAAATGATGCGTTTGTGTTTTGGCTATCTTTATGAACGAAGGTTCTCCTGAGTTAGGGATGATTCATTCCCCACTATACAAAGCAGTTGGCATTACTAAATGAAGTTTAAATTGGAGAGATACTATACATTACGCATGGAAAAAAATTTGCATTTTAACATCTCCAGGATGCTATTAAATATCTCAGAAAGATTTATAAAGGAAAGTGTGTCCTAGAACTTGAAATAGAAAGTGATTGGAAAAAGTAGAAATAGAGTTCCTATTTTTCAGAAAGGAGCCATATCATCCCATAAATCTTTGAAAAGAAGTTTTCTTGGGCTCTTCTCTAAGCATTCAAATGCTTCCCAGGAGCACCTTGACCTTAAATTAACATTTTTAGAGTTTAGCTGACATCAAGCTTTGCAGTTTAGTGGAAGGTTTAAAGTTGAGGAAGGTAAGTGGTCTAAATTGGTATTGTATATTAAGTTCTGAATAAGGATGCATTTCTATGACTGCCACCATTTTCATTTATTTCCCCCTCTAGAACAATAATAACAATTGGCAAAATATGTGAAGTGCATTTTCTTTCATGAATAATACATTTTAATATGTTAACCTCATGGAAACAGAAAGAGTTCAACAGTAACAGCGGCATTAATGCCACCTTCTTAAGAAAGGGTCTGTGTGGCAATATCTGCACTGTCTGACCTTGGTAATGTCGTTTTTTCTGCAGAATCTGTTATATATATAGGTCATGGGAAATATTAACCAAGTGTTAAAATAATAAAGAGGCATCTTTAAAAATAAAGAAGAAAATACACAGTGTTGCCCATAGATTCTGTTACAGATCAAATGAAAATGAGATGTGTTGCACTCTGTTCAAACCAGGAGTACATGCTTAGGGGAATACGAATATCTGGAGAGTAATACATAAAGTATGAAGATGGTGTTTTAATACCACTAATACAAGAGTTGCCCCTTAATTGTATTGCAAATAAAAATGGGCTTCCAGTATATGTACAGATGTCTGTGCTGCATGAAGTTCAATTTACAAAACCTCTGGCATTAGCACAGAAAGGCAAAGTTCATTTCTCCAAGTGTTTAGTCTGCTGGAATAACAGTGATTTGGTCTCTAGAAAAGATGCTTTTGAAAAAACAGGTGACTAGGAGAATGAGTACAGCTCTTATACTAGGTGAAAAGCTCGGGGTCTTGGCCCAAGGGGAACTCAGCTCCTCCCTCCTCCTTCCCCTTGGGTGTTGGAGTAGCACCTTCCTCAGGATGGTCTGAGTCTTGCTCTGGTGGCCGAGACAGCGGAACAGCAGCGCCATCCCAGCCGGTGCCCTGAGCCACACCATTCTGTGTGGGCCTTGGGTTCCGTTACTCCACTTTGGGGTGCTCTCCAGTCCTCTCCCCTGATGTGTGGGATCAGCCAGCAGCTGTGGGGAGCTTCCAGACTCCTGTCAGTGAGGCCGGCCTGGAGTCCTGGGTACAGGGGAGGACAGCCTTGTGAGCAAATCATTCTTGCCCAAGGTTCAGCATTTCTTTTAAAAGATAGTATGAGCCATCCAAATGGTGCTAACGAGCTGGTTTGGGGTGACTCAAATTGCTTAGATAGACAGTAGCTCTTTCAAAAAAAATATTTGCTTCTCCTCCCAAGCTAAGAATAGCCCTATGGGTAGTTGTGATAAAACAGTAAGGATTAAAATCCTAGCCAGATTAAAAGACAAGAAAGTTTCTCATTCTTCAAAGCTGACGACACATCGCTTGCACAAGAGCTGAGGAGTAAATGAGTTCTTAGCAGTGAAATGTCTGGGAAACTGAGGTGGTTTACAAAAATAAGAATCTATAAACCAGGACCTATTGACAGGTACTTCCTTATGAAAACATTAATCATAGCCTAGAGGGCCAACATCCTGTAGAAGACGTCCTTGCGTAAACCCCGTTGGAGAGAGACTTCTGGCCCCGTCACACTTGCCTTGGGCAGCGCCCCGTGTCCTTTCGGTCCTGCATCCCAGCTGTGGCTACCGTAAGCAGGTCTGCACAAGCCCTGCCCCATTTTATGCTGAAAGCACTATGTCTCTCTCCTGTCAGGGCTCTTGGTGCTATGGTACAGGACACCTATGGCCTTGGGGGTAAGTGGGAGCTAGCTCCCAAAGGGCAATTTTCAACCAAGGGGGAGCTGAGGGAGATGCTAAGTCAATGGTAAATGCTCCTTGCTATGATTCTTTGGGGAAGGAGGGATACTGTTCTATTCAGCCACTCAGAAGATTCCAGCAGGGTGGAGCCTATGTTGCCACAGTGGTGACCAGCTCAGTAATGCACAGTTGATTCTGCCTTTCTCCCTTCTTAGTTTCACTTACCTTGGTCCTTCGGTCCTGGTCCCTAGCATGCTTTCCAAAATAAACTACTTTCACAAAGGTCTAGGTCCCAGGCATTGTTCTCCTGGGAGGGACTTAGGCTAAGACAACAGATTGATATCACCGGTCACTGTAATTATTCCCCTGACTTCCACATGGCCTCTCCACCACAAATTATCTGTCACTTCGGCATGTCTCGGTGTGGCACAGAGAGCCCTCTGTATGTACATGTATTTACAAAGTTTATCACATGGATATAAAGACACACGATTATCCCATGCCTTCCTGCTAGAGGCACTTGAGTAATAAAGCAACATCCATAGCTCAAGTTCTCCTGGCACTCACACTAGCATCCAAGATGTCATTTTACATTTGAGGGATAGTTTATGGTGTCGGACCCCTGGTAACCTTTGGAAGGTAGCCATGCACTTACTTCCATTAATGGTAGACCTCACTCAAGGCCATCATGTGAAAAAAACATTTTCCTCTACATAATTATAAAAAACAAGGTATTCAAATTTAAAGATGTCTGGCTGTATAAGATAAAGACATTTATCTTCTACCTACATTTCACTAAAATATGTATAAAATCATTCACTTCTGCATTTGTGTAGAATAAAATAATTGTCAGACTATTCAGAAAATTTCAACTTTCCTAAGAATTTGTGTTTTAGGGAAAACATTCAGTTATGGTATAGTATAATTTAGATGACTACAGGCGGGCTGCCCAAGTACCCAAGTTTCTTTAAGAATTAAGAACAACCTAGAATGTATAGAAAAATGGAGACATATTTGGTAAATAAAAAGGCAAGTCAGAAATAGAATAACATAAGTTATACGCAGTCACATGCACATACTCACACATAATGGATTAGGCCTGCAGCATTGGCAAGCAACAGTTTTCCATAGTTCCAAAGGGACAGTGGGTTGATTTAAGTGTCTCTCCTGAAGAGGCATCATTGCTTTTTAAAAAGAATGCTGTAGTTAACAGCTGGTGGAGATACATTATTGAAATACATTCCAGACACTGCTTCTTTTGATCAAAAAGGTGGAATCTTTTTAATTTTTATTAACAATTTTGATCTGCCTAATCTTCCCCTGTCATGGAAAAAAAGAACGGCAAAGAAATAAACCCCTTTTATGAGCACGAAATGTCTTCTACCTGTTATTTCTAGTAGGGTCACTGACAAATGCACAACTGGTCAGCTGTATATGAGAAGGTGTCATCAGCACATTTACATGCATTTTTTTTGTCATATCTTATAGATTCTATATTGTTATAATATTCTATATCTAAGTTCTAGTCAGGAAAATAGAAGCCCAAATAGATATTTCAAGCCGAGGGGATATCATATGGGGACTTATTTATACAGAAGTTTGAAGTCTGAAAGAGTAGAAACAAAATGCTGAAATCGCCCTCATATCAGTAACTGCTGGGAAGAGCTACCGCCCCTAGGCCTGGGGGAGCAAAAAAGAAAAGGGGTCATCAGAACGGGGAGCTCAGGGTTGGCTCCCATCTTACCCCACGGCTGGTGCCAGTCCCCTGAGCTGGGAGGCCTGGTGCTGGAGTGCCGAAAGGACCTCAAAAACAGAGAACCCCTTTCCATCTGACTTCCATTCTCCTGCCTGGGCTTCCATTAGCGAACCCAAAAGAAGGCAGATGTCAAAGGAGCCTGGGAAACGTAGTTCGCAGAATCCCAGCTCCAGCATCACAGAGCAGATGGTGGAGAGGAGCTTTCGAGCTAAATGATAATATGCACTTCATCAATCCATAGCTCTGCAACAATTATTAAGTAATCTAGAGATGTTTATGTTTAAATTTTTGTACATGGCGGGCAAAATTTACTTTAAGATCTTTAAAACCATTTTCAGTTGTTTTGTACCTTGGAGCTTTGTGATCACAGGGGTACAGAGCAAGGCTGGATCCTATCATTTGTAACGCTCCTAAAATATTATTATGAGATGGAAATGCCATACTAATGTTTCATGAATTCATATACTCGCACATTTAAATGATGTTTCTAAGCTTTTTTTTTTTTTTTGCATCTGATATTATGAATCGACTGACAGACATAAAGAAAACTTATAAAGCTAGATGAGGTTATCCTGGCTTCAGATCTAAAATGCTACAAAATTTAAGAGTAAGTTAAGTTTTCCAAATTCTATAGCAGAGAATGTGGTTCAAGACGTGCCTTCATTAAACATAGTTGAAACTGACTGTCTACAGAACCACAATGGGCTTGCATCCTTAATTGGCTCTAAATCATAGGGATGTAGCAACTCTTCCTAAACTGTTCTATTTGTCACCCAATGGGCTATTCCCCTAAGACCTCCAAATATTAATTGTCCTCTATTGTGCCTTTCCACATAAAAGAGGTACTATCTATTGAACATGCTCAGAGTTAGAAGCAGAAACGCTTTCTTTCTGGTGAGGGATGATAAGGTGTAGAACAAAATTAAAAAGTCAGAAAAACTTGAGTTCGAATCAGCTATGACGTCGGTTACCTGTAGCATACCACTTGCACAGCAGGCCTTCTCAACCCTGGCACCACTGACATTTTAGGCCAGATAAGTCTTTCTCATGGGGGGCTGTAGGGGCATCCTATGATGCTTAGTGTCACCCCTGGCACCTCCCCACCAGATGCCCACACTCCCCTCAGATCGCGTGAAAACCCAAAATGTTTCCAGGCATTGCTAGGTCTCCCTTAGTTGGGAACCAACTGCTCCACAGCATTGTCTTAAGGATGAGATGAGATGAGATGAGATGAGATGTTGCATGTATCCTAACCTGTGCTCCAATAGCAGATTGGTTGGTGCATAACTGGCAAAATGGGGGGTGTTTTTTATTTTAATCTCCGGGGAAATTAAAATTTTTTAGACTATGGGGCACGCTGCTGAAAATGTGGTCTGAGCAACATCTCTGGACTCTTTAATCCTTCATTTAAAATTTGGATATTTTGTTCGTTGTGGAGTTTTTGGTATTAACTTGTACTTTTCAAAATATTACATTAAACATTATTAATATTTCATTAAAATATTTTATTTCAATTACTGAGTATTTTGTCACCCCCTTAAATTTTGTGCCTAATTCAGGCCCTGATAAATGCAGGCCCAGGGCAGCCTTGCATTTTAACAAGATCCCCAGGTGATTCAGATGCAAAAAATTTCCAGAGGCACTGCTGAAGGTGCCCCAAGAAGTGTGAGTGAGGAGTTGGGTTGGGGGTGGGGTGGAGGGCGGAGGGTGTGTGTGGGGGGGGAATCCTCGGATCATTTTCCTGAGCTCCGGGGAATAGTGGCTGCAGGCAGAGCAGAGGGAGCTGTTTTCATGCGGGGTTTAGGTGAGCCACCTGCTCTTTGGATGCCTAGCTGACAAAGTATGTGACTCAGGTGGGAAGGAAAGGCATCTCTCCCCTCCTCTCCCGTGCAAACACGCTGCAGCATCGCTGAGAAGCCATCCGGGAATGCAGCAATCCTCAGCAATGACCAGTGTGCAGCCTCGGAAGCGCCTTCTCCTGGAGGGCGCTGGCGCCCTCAAGTGGAACTGTGGGCGCCCCCAAGTGAGACTAGGAAAGGACTCAAACACACCTTGGGTGGGTTTTTCAAGGGGCCAAAGGCCTGCAATATGTCGGTGAGGGGAGGAGCCAGGGAGGACATCAGTTATCCAGGTATCTCCATCCGTAGCCATATGCTGGAGAGAGGGAGGAAAGCTTGGGATACAGGAGTTCATTAATGGATTTCCACTTGAAATTTTGAGGGTTTATTCTGACCCAAGCCGTGAGTGGGTAAACAGTGGTGAACTGCACGCAGTTCTCCTTCCACAAGGTTGAATTACATAGATGCACGAATCCTGACTTTGAACGCGTGGCTGGGGCCACATGAGCGCTCTCCTCTGCACGAGCGCATTACAGACCCAGAAATAGCTGCTGTGTATCATGGCCCTAGACCAGTGGTTCTTCATCTGCAGAACTCAGTTATTTTGAAGAAGAGGCAAATTTTTGTGCATGGTCAAATTACAGGAACACTTGATACATCTTCCATGTCTTATCCTGTTAAAAGAGTATGTGGAATTGCTATCGTGCATAATAAAACATAAATCATTAAAAATTTTATTAAATTTTTTTTATTCTGGAATCTCTCCTTTAAGCTATACCAATGGTTACTTAATTCTACATGGGTGTGTGTGTGTGTGTGTGTGTGTGTGTGTGTGTGTGTGTGTGAAATGATTTGTCTTTGGGTCATTTTCATAGTTAAAACAGTTCTCTTTCTTATAGTTTACTTTCTGTCTGCCGAGTTAGAGTGGCAGAGAGCATTGAACTAGAGAACAAGAGAGTCTAGAGCACCAAATTCTGATTGCTGCTTTTAACACTGTTTTTTAATCATCTGGGCAAAACTCTAATTTTTTACATACATATATCAAAAGTATACTAAATGTATATATATATTGTGTGTATTTATTTTTAAAGGAAATTTTATGCTTAAAAAGTTGAAAACTCTAAATCGTGGGCTATACTTTAATAATCATGTTTAGCAGATGAGGACACTCTAAGAAATCAGGGTTTTGCCCAGATGATTAAAAAGTCTACCATATTAAAAGCAGATATCACCAGACTTTCTGGTCCTCAGGCTCAATCCTTTCTGCTACTCTCGCTTGGCAGGAAAAAAAAAAAAAGAAAAAGTAAACTATAAGAAAGCAAACTATTTTAACTATGAAAGGTGACCTAAAGAAAAATCATTTCAAGACCAAGTTGGTTGCAGCGAAATTCATTAGCCTTCTTCAGATGAAAGCTGGTGTCTGGGTGACATTCCAAGGTTACTAATGCTTGTCAGTCCAACAACTTGCAGAACGTACATGATGGGGAATCTTTGGGGTTTGGCATCAAAGGAGAACGGATGTAAAAATGGCCCTGATGGATGTTCTGAGATTGTTTGATCTAAATCCAGAGAAAATAGCAGCTATCACGGCTGATGGAGTACCCGCTATGACTGGGAAGATGAATGGTACGGAGGGAAAAAAATTAAAGTCAGAAAACCTTGTGCCAAACATTTTATCATATCTTTTTATTTTAGTTTTTACAAACCAAGCTTGACAACTTGGAAATCCCTTTGTGCAGTTTATAAAATAATGAATTCTAAATAAAGGCCTGGATTCATCCACAGACCAAGCAATTATGTAAACAATTTCTGTTCCCCAATATGGCTCCTTGTCATTGCGTTTTCAAGTCAAATCACTTCCACGAGGTAGAACAGTGATACATAGGATGCATATCTTTGAAGTGTTAGCTATCAGACGTGGTAGGTTGCCAGGTACTCGCTATCCCAGTGACAAGACAGGTATCCTGTGTACTATTTCCACTCCTGATTTACACTCTGAGAAGAGTCAGCTGAAAGACAAAAGCGCGACAGGATAATTTGTATTCTTGTATCATTTCTCCTGTGCTCTGTGGCATTTATTCTCTGGATTCATTACCATGGCCGTTTTTCTTACTTTCAAGCTCCTTTTACACACACACGCGCACACATGCGCATACACACACACACATTTTCACACTCCCTCATACACAGCTCTTTAGAGTTACAATCAGTCGAAGCTTTAAAAGCGCTTCCCTGCGTGCGTCGGTGTGCAGGCTCCTGGATGAGAGCCCTTCATGTCCGCCCCACACAGTGAGTGTTCAGTAAACACTGCTGCTGGACTGACACGTGTCCCTCTTTCCTCTTTGTCTCTGACAACTCTGCTTTCTTTCGGAGGTGGTATTTCACAAGTGGCAATATTCCCCCACTCTGTACTTACAAAAAGCCCTCTTGGCCTCAAACTTTTTCCTTATGTAAGATTTTCAACAATAGACAAAATACAGGTGGAAGGAAACTGATATTCTACTACCCCTTAACCATAAATCTGTTTTTAATTGGAATGTGACAAGTGTCCTACAGAATGGAAGCTTTTTCCCCAAGAACAATGCTAGCTGAGCATCTCTGTTGAAGTAGCCATTAAAAAATAATACTACCTCCTGCCTGTCTGACCCACTCCAACTATTCTTGAATTCAAGGCAGGTATTAATGGACAGCCCGTCTTTATTTTTCTTCCGCTATACAGTGGGTCAGAGACGCTGTCTATATTCAGGGTGTCTGTTGTTCTCTCACAGAACTTAAATAGCGGTTTGTTCTCCTTTTGAAATAGATGCCCGAACCACAATTATTTTTTTAACCTTACCTTAGGAAAAGTCTTGGTAGTTCAGCGATATCCAGAAATACGGACTTTTCAGGAGCCATGAAAGTATACCCTCCATCAACCTGAGCATTGTTTGATCTCACAGAGGCAAGGGAATGTGCCTTTCTTCCTGTTTGCTTTCTCTATTACAGCTATTACGGATTGAACAGTTGTGCAATGATTGTTACAGGGAGATTGCTCTCCTGTCATATCCTCCCATTTGTGTCAGCCTCCTGAAAAAGGCACAGGTGAGAAAATCTCAACCCAGTGTGGCACCTGTTCATCACAGTCTGTCTCCAGGCTCACAATTATAGTATAAAGCAAAATTCTCTTGGGTGCTGCTTCTCTCTCTCTCTCTCTCTCTCTCTCTCTCTTTCTCTCTCTCTCACTCTGCTAATACTTTTAGTTGAAAGCCTCTTGGAACAGAAGAGTATTCAGAAAAAAAATAAATAAAAGTCACGAGGATTAGCATAAGATGCTAATTCTCACTTACCTGCTCACAGGTAGGTGCTGCTGCTGGCACAGTGTCTGTAACTCTAAAGCAGGGAACCACTGGAGTGTTCTGACCTACTTCAGGCCCTAGCAACACCATAAAAAAACACCAGCTGCGTGTCTGGGTTTGAGTTTCCCCAGAAGGAGACTCTGAGACAAGGCTTCTAATGCAAACTGTTTGTTTAGGCGATGTTCCCAAGATACCATGGGAGATGGTGCCACATGGCGTCCAAAGTTTGGTTCTTTCCGTAGCCATGAGGGAAGGCTTGGGGGACAGGTCTCTGCAGTGGGGTGACTCCATTTTCTGCATCGTGCTGAGTCGATCTCCCCATACTGGGAAGCAAAGAAAAGCGAGGGGGCAAGGGAAGGCAGAGGCAAGATTTTTGCTCCAGGTGGAGAAGGTGCGTGTGGACGAGCATCCCCGTGGGCCCAAGTCCAGCAGGAACAGAAGTCACAGGGTGTGCATTCTGCAGCAGAGCCAGGGACACAGGCAAGGGGGGTCATGCGAGAGTCTCAAAATTCCCCTTCTCACTTTCAAAGCAGAAAGATGAGCTGAAGCCAGGACAACCGCGGGACTCTTAATTTGCTCCCTGAACATGTCCCTAGACTATTCTAGGTTCGGGGAGACAGTAATAAGAGGCTGTGTCCATGCAGCACGCACCAGGCCCTACCCTGTGAGGAGGCCACACTTTACAGAGGAAAGCGGAGGCCCAGGAGAGATTAAGTCCCCTGCCCCAGGGCACACCGCTGGTGGGTCGCAGAGCTGGGCCCTGCGCTCCAGCAGCCCAGCTCCAGAGTCCGTTCCCGTCACCCCTGCACACACAGTCACGGGGGAATAACATTCATTTCCATCCATGCTCATCTTTGCTTCTTGTCATTTTCCCAGCGTAAAGGAAGAAATGATGGTGCAGTGTCTTGGAAACCGCACAGCTTCCTTGGTGGAGATTCGTGGATTTACGCGTGCCTGGGGCCACCAGGGCACACTCTGGACACCCGCCTTATCATTGTTGTCTGTAGGTAAAACACGATTTGCTAAGGAAAGCAGGCCCAGAAGGGCATTCTCAGCACATGGCGAGGGGCCTCCTGCTCGGGCTGTGAGCTCTTCACTGATCTCACCTTCACCTTTTCTGTAACTTTTTATTCCTGTGTTGACATGCATACTTTCCCATCCAAATCATCCAAGTAAAGAAGATGAAACCACTCTTCTTTCCGGGACGATGACTGTAATACTTCAGGGAAATCCAGCATCGTAAACCTTTGATATTTCTGTTGGGAAAATAGGCTGGGCGTGATAATTATTCAGGTAATTTTGTCCTCCCAGGAGGACAGGCCGTTCTGTCGGCAGCTCATTTCACTGTTCCAGATAAAGTTTACGTTGTCAGTTAATGGAAATACACCAGGTAATAGTCGCGAGCTCTCGGGGGACAGTCTTGAAGCCATTTCCAAATGTCCTTTCTGGAAGCATATGGTCACATCCTCCACTTCATCACCCGGTCAATCAGCACTCGCTCTTTCAGATGGTATGTTCTTCATGCACCAGTGCAATTTCCAAGCTTCATCACATTTGTGTTTTTCCACACGGTGCTGGAAAGTTGCTTAAGCTACTGATTATTGCCTTGCCGTGAGCTCCGATCGCTCTTCTGGATAGTATGCATTCAGATGTCATCTTTAATTTGCGATATGAATATTGAACTCCATCACCGTTCAGTGGTTTTAGTGAAGTATTTACATATAGACGAGCAACGTGTTTGAGCAGTGCATTGAAAACCGTCCGTCCCTAATTGGAACCGTAAAGTTTTACCACAGCATCTGCATGGTGTGGATATGGTTTCTGGCTGTAAAGTGGCCTTTGGAGGTTTGCTTCCCAAAACAAAGGAGATATGTTTTTGCAGCTCTGTATTTCCTCACCCATTCAGACCGTTCGCGGCTGGTGGTGACAGTGCTCTGAGAGATGTTTTTTACAGCTTCACACACTTTTAAGGAAGATGAACTATCTCAAGGAGTTTTTATCGGGAATCACATTTAAAATTAATCAACTAATTAGTGAAGAAATGTATTACTTTATTATGAAAAGAGAAACCTTGCACCATAATGATAGCATGAAATGCATGAAATGTCCTTTTATTGTATGACATTAGAGGAAGGTGGACTTGTTAAGGAACATTCCGGCTGCTTTTATTAATGATGTGATTTGAAGATCACCTCACTCTGTGAGGAAGATGGATATCAATCAGTAGTCAAGAGGTCTGAAAGGATGAAAGAGAAAAGAAAAGGGAACATCTTCCCACTTGTGCTGTTAGATGACCTTGTGCCCTGCTATGTTTAAATTGCTTACTTCCTATAACTCTATAAACTTCTGTGTTTTCATTTGCTGGATTAGATTGAAGTGTCAACTATATTTGATGAATGGCATTGGTAATATATGTTCATGTTCGTCTTTGCTCTTTCTGCTTTTATTTATATAGAGTCAGTATAATTTATTTCTCCTGAAAAAAGCTTTCAGCAAAAAAGATTTTTTAAAGTACAAATACTTTTTAACAGGGCTCTAGGGTCTGTGATGATCAAATCACTCATCTCTCCTTTTTTTCTAGCTTGTTTTTTTGCTTGCTTACTTTTCTTTTAAATCTAGCAACTCAAAAAGAATATAGGAAAGCTCAATAGTTGCACCTAAGAAGAATAAAAAATTAGCACTGTAGACAAGCCGTTAGCTCAGTCTATGCCTTTTTAGCTTAAGTTGCTAATAGCATAATGAAACGAGGAATTGTGCAATTATCTGGATAATTTAATTTAAAAACACTGGTCTGCAGCCTTCCCTATTCAAACACTTTATACTTTCGTACAGCAGGCCAAGCAGAAGATTGCGGATTAATTGTAGTTCTCACCAACTAGAAGGCGTCTGTTCCTTCCTTAGAAGGTGTTGGGAAGGACTGCCTGGTAATCTTGAGGTTGAAATGGAGTATGTTATACATTGTCTAGACTTCTACTTAGATCACAATATTGTGTTTAGGTTAATAGGCATGCCTTGTTGTTTCAAAGCTCTCTCTGGAGATTAACAGAAAAAAAAATGATGAGGGGTAGTGGGGAGGAAATAGAGAAACGGAAATCGCAAAGTCAGCCTAGTCAGAATCTGAAAACTACCTAGAATAGCAGTGGCTAGAAAATAAGAGGCAGGAAAAAAATGGAGAAAATATAATAAACACAAAGCTGGATTGGAGGGAGTCCCTGGTTTGTCTCCTCCCTCCCTCCTTCCCTCCCTCCTTTCCTTCCTTCCTTCCCTTTTTTGTTTTCCTTTTTTTACATATTCCATCTTTATCCTGAATGCATCTTTCCCTCATTTCTCTTTTCATTCTTTTTGCCATCCAAGAATCTTTCTCATTAAATGAAATCGAAGGTCCTTTTATTGTTTACCTAAAGGCTGTCAAAACAAATGAGAGCTGTGATAAAATGCCCTCGTTAAACCAGTTCAATCACAGAAATAATCATGTGCCTACTATAACCATATTTCTGCTTCACTTGTCCATTTGTCTCTGATCCACCGTCATGATGACTGCTTTGACCCAGAGCCTGGGGTCAGCATGCCCTGTGTTCTGAGTGTCCTGGGCTCAGATCTCAACTTCTCTGAGACTCTGTGAAATTAAAAGAGATGACATGCATGCTTCTGGAAGACTCTGAACAGATTTGTTCTGACACTAGAGTCCAATAAGCCGAACTTTTAAAAGACAAAGGGACTCAAAGAGCAGCAAATTACAGTCCTGCATGACTAAACATCGGGTATAAACTCATGGATTAAAAAAACAAAAACAAAAACAAAACAAAACAAAAAACAAATGGGCCTGATTTTATTTCTTATGTACATGTGGACAATGTGGGATCGATAATTTTTAATTTTCATAGTATTGACAACACAGATGACTTTAGAAGTGAAATCAACATTAGCCAGAATAGAAAAATGTGTTTGTTTATTTTTAATACAAAGGTTTCCAAATTATGTGATTAACATGCACAATAAGTAGGATCAAATTGTACCTTTGCTTATTCTTGTATAATAATCTTTGCAGTCAGTTGTTATAATTCCTGTTCGTTTGGAAACAGAATATGTTAACATATGGGCCAACATAAAACTGAAGTTAATTTTAAACAATGTGGTATTTATATAACCACACGAGCAATCACTTCAGGGGGCTTAAACATTATAAATATATGAAAATGTTTAAGGCTTTTAGCTCTGAACTGAATATTATGATATTATGACCTTTAGGTATCTAACAGACATCTAAAACTTAACACAATCTAAACTGAACTCTTCATAATTTGTCTTCTCATAACCTGATGCTAACTGCTTCTCTACAGTGTCCTTCCTTATACTCTCAGTTTTTCATTCATCCAATTTTTCAGATAAAAAATTTCAGTCTTCTCTGATGCTCTGTTTCTCTCACATCCCACGTCCAATCTTTCAGCAAATCCTATGCATTCTACCTTCAAAATATGTTGTAAATCTGACCACTTCTCACCATCTCCATCACTATGACTCTCTCTCCTTTGAATTCCCCTGAGTTGGTAGTCATCCAACTCCTCTCCCAGCTTCTATCCTTGCTCAACAGAATAGCAGAACTGATTCCTTAAAAATGTAGATCAGAATATACTTATCTACGGCTCAAAACACTCCAATGGCCCCCTTGTCACTCAGAGTATAAGGCAAAGGCTTTATAATGCCCTATATGACATGGCTCCTATTACTTCTTTGACATTTCCTATTACTCTCCCCTTTGCTCATCCCATTTTGAGTGGCCTTGCTGTCTTTTGCTGTTTTCTCTTCCCAGAAATTCTTCTTCCACATATCCCTCTTACTCTTAGCTTAAGGTCAATTTATCAATGAGGCCTTTCTTAATCACCTTATTTACAATTGTATTCAACCTCCTGTTGCTCTGTATCTTCCTTTCCTATTTATTTTTTTCTTTATAGCGCATATTACTATGACGATATACATACATATATACTCACATATACTCACATACATATATTAGAAATACTAAGATAGTAATACTACCTTATATATTAGTACACATATATTACTAATATACTATATGTAGATAATGTTTTTTGTGTATGTATGTGGCTATATATGTATATCTATCTATATCTATCTATCTATCTATCTATATTTATATCTATATCTATATTGTTGATGTAAGAAGGTCAGAACCTGCAGAGAATTTTTATAAGCTTATTCGAGCCAAACTACCAACATGTTGGGGAGCAAGATCTCAAATGCTCCTCTCCTGAGAATAACAATTTTGCAGCTTCTTTTATGCATTTGAAATTAAGATGGGAATTTAAGAAAGCTTACTTAGAAGTGGGAGAAAGCAAGGTGAGGATTGGATTACAGGATAGTTAACAAGATTATCTGCTCTCCTAAGGGTGACTATGACTTTCAAAGGCCTGCTAACCTAGATGCACAGAAACAATGGACAGGGCTGGCTTCAGGCAAAGGTAAAGCTTTTGCTAAAAAGTATGTGCCTGGGGTGAGACTACCCACCATGACCTGCCGGGTTAGAAATCTATGATCTGATCACCCCGTGAGGTTACCTTCCATGGAACCCCTTTTTTCATCCACTATATCTATCTATCTATTATCTATCTATCTATCTATCTATCTATCTATCTATCTATCTATCTATCTACTATCATCCATCCATCCATCCATCTATCCATCCATCCATCTATCCATCCATCCATCTATTCATAATTTGTTTATTGTCTGTCTTACTCTACCAGAATGACAACCCTGTGAGGGTAATTTTTGAATATCTGGCTTCCTGCTGAATGCCAGCAACTGAAGAGTACCTGATACATGGTAGATCAATGAATCACTGTTAAACGAATGACTAAATAAATAGATAACATGGAGTTCATAACGAGTCACCCCAAGTTCTGTCTCCGTGGTATGCAGACTGTTTTGAGCTAAAGGCAACTTTAGTTTCAGGCTCAAGAGAAACTTCTGCCCCTCCCTTAACTACCTAGAAGAACTCTAGTTAGGGGCCTTGCCCTTAATAAGAGATTATGAGAGATAACATTCTTTTGACCTATCTCTAGGGCAGAACAAACTTCTATTTGAAAACATCTGCTCTTCTAATGTCCTGCAATGAGGATCTGAAGCTCCAGGGTGCACTGTCTCATCCTAGATGAGAATGTCTTACATTCCTCAGTCCCCTTTCTATATCTGAACCTCTCCTGCAGGTGGGGTCTCTGACTCTCTCATGTACGTGGGGTTCCCAATACACATGTTCATATTAAATTTGTTTTTTTCCTTTTGTTAATCTGTCTCATGCTATTTGATTATTAGACCAGCCAAAAGAGCCTTCCTTGAAAGTATTCTCCCCCACAATAAACTAATCAATGACATGGCATCGCTTATTTATTTCTTGAGGTATATCATAAGTGAGATCATACCAAGCCCCAGTGCTGCACCAGCACAGACCAGGCCCACTCCTCACACCTCCTCTACTACCACTGAAGCAACAGGTAAAGTGGACATCTCCAAGAAAAAAATAGAGAACCACTTTCTCTGCAGACAGTCTTTTTCTGACTTAGATTACTGGAGTCAATTTGAGAAAAAATTTTATGCAGAAGGATCTTCTAGTTTTGTTTTGGTTAAAAACTTTTTACGTAAGATCCACAAAAAGTTGCAAAGGAGTTCCTGTGTATTCTCCACCCAGCTCTTCTCAATCATAGCCTCTTTCATAACCATAATATATTAGTAAAATCCAGAAATTGACACAGACATACTACTACTGCTAACAGACAGAAGGATCCTATTTTACAATGACAAAAGAGAAACTGCCACCTTAGATTACCTATGCTCTTGCCTAGAGTGAAACAAAGTGACTCTGAGCAGCACCTCTTTTCTGCATTTTCCTCTCTTAATGAAGAAGCGCAATTATTAATAGTTAAATAATTGGGAAAGGAGTCATCAAATGTGCTTAAATCCACGCACGCCATCTTGCTTTGCCTTTCTTTGGGTGTTCACGCTCAGTTGACTATTATTAGTAAGGAACAAGCTGTACTGTAGCGAATCGAGCTTCCATCTCTGAATCGGTCCCCGCTATTCGTAGGACTTCATGCAGCTTCATCGTTTGCTTTCTCTTAGCCATCCATCTAGGGCTTTATTATTGTGGTCTACACAACCCACGAATCTGATGAACTGGCTATCGGTGGAAGTGGGTTATGAAATTATGCTTTCAGCACGGGTCATGCTCAGGTGGTATATGTTCTCCTGTCTTCTTCACCTATGTATGGTATTTAAGTTTAATAGTTTCACATCTATTCCAGCCCCAGCAATCCAAAAGCTTTCTTGTACCAACTGATTTAAACAACGCTTCCAGGACTTGGAAGATTAATGACTCAAGGGGGCTCCCTTAGAGAAGTGGCAGCCAACTTCTCTTCTGAAGGTTCCAGCATCTTGTCTCCTTGATTATAGCCATAAACTGATACCCCCATTTGGATTCATCTAAAGAATTTGTTCAAAAGTAGGACCATTATTTCACTAGGTGCTATTTTATTATGAGTCACACTTCACTGTGATTTGACAAATTTATGTTACAGGGACTGAGGCTTGGGTCAACGTTCTAAGTCCCCATCTAATGTTGTTAAAGAAAAAAAAAATTATGACACTAAAAAAATGGTAAGGTGGACTTTATTCAGAGGGATTATCATGATTAAGTGTAGGGACCACTGCGATGGGGTCTTGCAGTGAGGAAGAGAAATTGACTCAATTCCAAGAACAACAAGGAAGAGTAAGAATTTTGAGCCACAGGGCAGGGTAGGGGTCAGTGGATAGAAAATTGCTATAAGGAAACACCAGGGGGGAAAGGGCTAAATCAACTAAACAGGATGCTTGCTAAAGGCAGTCTGGGGTGATCAGATGTCCCGTGGGAGATGGAGGATGAGATGAGGTATTGAGGGTGAATAGTTATATAGAGGATGAGAGATTCTGGCTAAACTGACTTAGCAGTTGTCTTGCTAAAATTAGACAATGCAGAGATGAACACAGAAGTCCATCTGAGAGGCCTCGTTGAAAAAGAGCTCAGAGGAGCCTCGTTAGAGTTTGGTCAAGGAGAGAATCTTTGTCTGTGTTTGAGGGGTGAAAAGATGCTTATAATTGCTAACAAGATAGGTAGGTTTCCTTGGCAAGATACTCAAATATTTTCTTTATCTGACAAATTTTTTTGGTAAAAATGGAGGAAACAAGACCCTTAAGTTATTTCTTGGCAAACAAAAGAGGAGAGCAAATTGACTTCACCCTTAAACAGAGTTTCCCTTGGAACACTGTAATAATTAGGATAGAAATTGTAGGTGTGTTTTTTTTTTTTCCCCCAGAATACTATCTTCAGAGACTAAGACGGTAGGAACCAAGGTTTCATAGTGATGCTATTGCTGAGGGACAGCCTCATGCAAATATGGGGACTTAGAGACGACCTCTCTTATCCATTCGAGGAGAACCAATTTTTGCAAACATAGATAAAGCAGGGAAACTGGAAATTAATGCGTTGGTTTTTCAACTACAACACCAACTATGTGTATCTCTGGCAGTGTAGTGAACAATATTTACGAGAGAAAGTGTAGAAACTACATTGTCAAAAGATAATGTGATGGCCATACAAAAAATTTAGGATTCCAGATTGTGATCATTTACATTGTTGGGAAATGATACAAAAAAAGGAAAAAAATTAAAAAAAAGAGTTTAATATTTCTTAGGGCTCATCCCAGTCCTGGATCTGTGACAATGACTAATGTTTCATTTGGTTTTGCTTTTAATTTCAGCCTTCCCCACCTGGCCCCTGCCTGCTGCTCTCTCTCAGAAGACAACTTTGCCAACCAATTAATCAAGAAAATTGAGGCCATGAGCATGACCTTTCTTAAATCCGCCCACCCACCCCATCCGCCTCTCCCAATCTATAAATGATTCGCATTCACACCTGCACCTAAGTTTCTTCCACCCTGTCTTCTCCTCTTTAAGATCAAACTGCTTCATCTGTCTCTTGAGCCAGTCACTTCCTGCCTCCTTCAGGACCTTGCTCCCTCTGTCGGGCCCTTCCTAGGAGACAAAGTCTAGGCAGAAATGTCTACGCTAAACTCAAAACTCTGTAAGAAATTTTTTTTCTCTTCCATTTTGGTTAGCATTTTTCCCACCTATTATTTTATACTAGATTGATATTTAAATTCTCTTTCTCAGGGCCAAAGAGACACTGAGAGTGGCTGAAACAAATATAAATGTTTATGTCACATCACTAACTTCTCTTCTGAAACATTTTTATAAAATGCGCAAATTTGGTACCTATAAAATTAGCAATTAGAAACAATCTTCTCTATATTTGAAAAGCACACAAATCCCTACTGAATCGGGAGGCAGTTTTATCTTATTTAAACACCTGGTTTTTGCTCTCATATGTGGGTGTTTTGATAATTCACACTAATTACACTGAACTACTTTCTGTCTGAAGCATTTTTTAATGTACACCTCTCCTCATTTATGACAAACATGGTGGTTAATAAAATACAGCATTTAATTTTTAAAATTCTGTAGGAAACAAGTGAGCTCGTTATTTTCACTAGCATCGTGTTAAGTCTATACCGAGTAACCTTTATATTGATTTTAAGCATAATCTTTTTTTCCCCTTTTCATATTATTTCACAGAGGCATAATGGCAATATGACCATGAATGACAAATAATAATAATAGTGACAACAAAATTAATGTGAATGTAGAGTTTCACAAATTGAACATTACCTCGATGACAACACGATAGGCACAAGCTACTGGTTCCTTTCCACAGATAAGAAAACTGAGACTTAGGAATAGTAAGTAACACAGCTGGAAAAAGGTACAATTGCATGTAAAACCATATCATTTGACACTGAAAACAGTAATTAAACATAAGTAATTTATACATAAGTATAAATAAATATTTTTGAAGCAGTTGTGAGGTGGTAGAACTGCTTCTGGTTTAAGTCAAATGGATAAATATGTTCCTCCGTTTTCGCATTTGTTTATAGATGTGATATCTGATAATAAAGGATTTCTCATATCATTTTTACTAGTTATTTTCTTGTCAATATTAATTTGTACTATTGGTTTTAGTTTCTGTGAACTGCATCTCCTCAAAACTCCTCAAAGAGAAAATGTGGCCCCAGTAGATCCCAGATTGCCAGTGACTAATTTTCTATGTTTTGTTAAAACGAGACCTTGGTTTTTCAAAATTCTATCTTCGAGAATTATGTTCCGAACCTCAGAATCTACTCAAATTTTCCATCTACACATTTGAACGTGATGCTAAAAATTCACTTTTGCTTTAGACAATGTCTCTGCTTTCTGCACACCGTTCCTGGGTTTTCTCTCAAACGCCCTGACTGCCTCCTTCAGAGCGAGTGTATCCCATCACTGCACATTTTCATAACATTTGCAAGCAGACCCTTTATTCAATTCTCAGCTTCAGCTTTCTTTCTCATTGTGCAATGCCTTTGAAGTTCAGGCTGTAAACTTTGTCATCCTCTCTCTCTATTCTGTATCTTGTGCCTCTGATACTCGTTATTGTTATCTCTGATTACTTCCCTCAGGTCCTATTCACTGGCAGTGGCCCCTCACCACTCCTGGGGCAGCGACTGTTAGATCATTCACAGAACCCTGGGGTAGCCAGTAATTGCTTCCTGAACACTTTCCATTTCTTATTCTTATTTGCTCTCTTATCCTTCTTTCTGTATTGTACTCGACATGGTCTCCATTTTTTCAAATTGCTTTTCTCCATTTTTGAGATTAACTTACCCTAATCATTAAAATTACTTGAAATAACTATGTCATACCATCTCTATAACTCAGACCCAATGCGTAGACTCTTATAGTCCTCTTTTGGTATTTAAGAATTGTTCCACATCCCTTATTCTGATATAGTTCTTTGTTTGGTGTGCTAAAAATGTTTCAACCTAATTTACTCAGATTTTTTCTTTTTTTGACAACAGACAAAAGATAGACTGTAATTTATCTTTACATTAATTTCTGAAAATGGGCCATCTGAAGGGAAATTGTAAATAAGATCGAGGGAGCATATTTAAACTCCTTGAATGACATCAAACATTTGATAATAATTATATAATTTAATAAAATATAAGTGAGTTATCTATTACTAACCAAAAAAAATTGAATTAGGACCTTTACTAGGTAATTGGTTTAATTTAAATTTTAAAAACATATCTACTATTTACATTTCATTCATTTAAAAAAAGCTTCTCCTATTTTTGTTATAGAGAGGTTTTGCTTTTCTTGAGTATGTCTTTCTTTGCAAGTTTATTTTTCATGATATACTTGCTATTGGGCTCACTTTCCTTCTGTTTCCCGATCTTTTCACATGTTTGTTTACATCAAACATGTTTAAGTTTTGGTGGCTTTGAGTTTTCATTCCCTTTTTTTTCTGGACAATTTCCTTCTTTCCTTGCTTCCTTCCTTCCTTCCTTCCTTCCTTCCTTCCTTCCTTCCTTCCTTCCTTCCTTCTTTTCCTTCCTTCCTATCTTTCTTTCATCCATAAAATTCACACAATATAACATTAACCTTTTAAAAGTGAATATTTCATTGGCATGTAGAAGATTTGCAATGTTGTAAAACCACCACCTCTATCTAGTTCCGAAACTTTTTCATCTCTTTGTGCCCATGAAGCAGTTGCTCTCATTCTCAGCCCCTGGCAACACCATCTGCATCTGTCTCTATGGATGTATTTCTTCTGGATATTTCATGTAAATAGAATCATACAATATGGATCTTTTGTGTCTGGCTTCTCTCACTTATCATAACATTTTCAAGGTTTGCCCATGTTGGGGCATGTATCAATACTTCATTCTTTTTATGGCTGAATAATATTTTATTGTATTTTATACGACATTTTGTTTATCCATTTGTCCACTGATGGACGCTGGGCTGTTTCCACCTTTAGCTTTTAGGAACAGTGCTCATATGAATACGTATATTCATGTATTTGTTTGAGTGCTTGCTTTTAATTCTTTTAGGTAGACATCTAGGAGTAGAATTCTGAGTGGTATGGCAATTCCATGTTTAACTTTTTGAGGAACTGCCAAAGTGTTTTCCTCCTCAACTTTTTAAGGTTCTTTTCAACATAAAAACTAAAAGTTTTAGACACCATATCCTTGAAAGACAATTTCCCTTGTATTGCACCCATATTTTTAAATCAAACTCATTATTTCATTAATTATATCTATTCTTTTGAGTGATATGAAAGGCACCCTCACATTAAATACAGTGGTGTAATAGGAACTAGAATTTTCTCTGGTATGTGGGCATTGAAAAAAAATCCGCCTGAGTCACCATAAAATTCACTAAGCCACTTTGTCAGTGAAACAGAAAGTTCTATAGTCTTCCTAGAGAATTGTAGTAAAGTCATTAGTTTCAAATTACTGTTATTTCTACTTCATTTACCTCCTTGTGAATGTGTTATGAATATAACAGACTTAAATTCTACTCTAAAAAAAAGCAGGGAAAAATACAAGAGTCAAAATAGGGAAGAGGAAAAAGGAGAGGGAAAAAAGTTGACATCAAAAACCTAAAGTCATATTAACAAAAACATTAAAAAAAAAACTGCTTTGGTGATCATTTGTTTAGGGCTGCAATTATCCCCACGGATTATTTGCATTGAGAGCCATTTAAAATAAAATACCCCTATGTCTGTTCAATTCTCTTTATTTTTCATAATTAATACTTATGTCTTTCCTATAAAAGTTACCTCCTTTGTAAGAAATTTAAATCTCCAAATAAAAGGCGTTTAAGTAATTAAAAAAAAATAGCCATCTCTTTCCTATTTATGTGTCAATTTGGGTACTTAAAACTGTTACAGATAAACCATACATGGGCCTTTATATCTAAGTATATTACTATTGTTGCCCAATGGCAGGGAAAATACTGTTACAATTAATATCATTCTAGGAGAGAATATTTATTTTCAGCTAACCCCTTGCAGTTTTCTGTAACGTTTTAAGAAAAATTAAATAACTCTTGAGAATTGGAATACAAGGATGAAATTACATATGATTGTGGCCATGCTATGATGCATTTTCTTCTATTAAAAATGAATATATCAGTTTAGATTTATTTGACAGTGGTTTATGCCTACAGAGTCCAAGCTTTAAAGGTTCATTCAGTGCAGTAATACTTCAGCAAGATACATCTCCCTCGTCTGCAGGATCTCATTTATAAGCCGAGCTCACCTTCTGCTTCCTGCGGTAATAAACACTCTTGCCTGCAAGATTTTAGATGAGATATTGCATCCTTCCTCTTATCCCCTTTTCAACCTATCGCCCCTGTAAGAAGGGTGTTTCTTTTTTGTGGCCTTTAGAGGGGGAAAAAAACCTCACTTGACTCATTTTTCCAAAGCAGCTTCTTTAATGTGTTTGGTATTGCTTTCTGAACACTGTCTCTCGTGTTACTGTTGAGGTGTTTTGTTATACGTGAGGTAGGAAATAGGAAAAACCACTTAGATGACTGCTTTCTCCACTGCAAAATACAGCTTCAATAAAAAAAAAAAATGTTTTTCTTGGGTCGCTATGTCTTGGAGGCTATGGATGTTTAAACAACTTATGTAACAACTGAGGGAAATGTATTTAAACATGCATAGAAAGAAAGCAATGTAAAAAACCCACCACTGACCACTTTAAAACCCACTTTTACAGGAGTGGTTTTCAAAACAGAAGATGATACATGCGCTCAGAGCACTCTGAGTTTTGCGCAGGGCAGAAAACACTTCTACTGTTCTCCGCGGGCTCCCCTTCCCGGCCAATTAAGACTCACTTCCCAGCCCTCATTGGTTTGGGAGGCAGAGGAAGCCAATCAGGACACTGCATGGGGCTGGTCCACTCCGGGTGCAGTCTGTCCGGTCCACGGCTCTGCTGTGTTTCTGGCCAGGCCATCTCTTCCCTAGCACTCTGCTCAGCTCTCCTCCCTAAGGAAGCAGCGTTGTGGGGCAGTGAAGGTTGCAGAGCCTTGTGGAGCTCTGTGGAACGTTTGTTTGCACCATGCAGAGAGGACAGACAAGCCAATGCACACTGACCCTAGTGATACTGTCTGAGAACGTGAGTGCCACGTCGAGGAAGAGCTGTCACCCGAAAACCATGCCCTGGAACAGGGCAATGAATGTCCTGAGTTTCTGTTTCCTCTTCTATGAAGTGGGGATAATAATATCTGCACTCGAGCTAGTTGTAAGATTAAAAGTGATACTAGATGATTAATAAATGGTAGTAATTATTTGGTTTTAAATATATCTTTAAAATAAAGAAATTACTATTTAGAACCAAACTCTGTTTCACAGAAGACACAGAATTGAAGTCTTTTTGAAGTTAAAATCCCTAAATTCTTCATTTTCCAACATTATCAAACCAAACAATAGACAACAAAAGCCTCCCGGAGGAGAACTTTTAGAAGTCTCAGTTTGAACCGTGGAGGCTAAAGGGAGGGGACACATATTTTCACTTCCTTCTCAGTCAACCTGTCTCTTCCCCATTCCTACTTCTAGCTCTATGCATCTGGAGGCCCTTAAAATATTTTTATTTTATTTTTCCCAAGATGAAAAATATTTTGGCATGACTCATTCTCAAATTATGAAAGACTGAAAATGGAAGAATAAAGTCAGGCCTTCTAGGTTGTAACAGGAGGAAATAGTCTTAGCTTTATTTCCCCTAGTCGTGCTTGGTTTAACTGTACGATTTAATTACATTGCAATAGAAAAGCACAATAGGAAAATAACCATGCCAAGGACCACATACCAAGAGAGCACACTAATGCTTCACTTATTTTTTGTATAAGCAAATAATTTTAGAATGATTTTCTACAACATAGAAGATAAAGTATGTGTAAATCACCATTAAAAGCCACTGTGCTGGGCGTTGTATGAATGTATTGTTCAAGATGTTCCAAAGACAGCCTCGTCCTTGCCTTCTCAGAGCTGATAATCATGGGAGAGAAATAAGACATTTTCACAAATATCAACACTATAAATCATATCGAAAGTACAAGAAAAGTAAAAAAAAATTATTTATGAGAACAAAAAATAATGGAATTGAACACTTTCTACTGAGACCCTTAGGAAGGTTTTGTAGACAGGTGGCATTTTAACTAGGGACAGATGAGGTTAGACTGATCCAGAAAAAGAAAAACAGCGAACAAAGGCATGGAAACAGCAAGTGGTCTAGTGTGGAAGAATATATGGAAGCAGTGGGAGAGAAGGCATATACTGGTTACACTGTGGGTCACATCGGGGAGGTACATATATTTTAGGAATCCTGACAGGATGTGAAAGATCAAGGAGGAAGAGAAGGAAGAAGCAGAGATCTCAGAGGTCATAAAGACCTATCCAAGGAAAAAGTGTTTACTACCAGAGCAGTGGAAAACAAGGAATAAAGAGAAAAAAGCAATGATGAAGTATGCCTCTTGACGTGTAGATGTTTCTAGGTCAACACAGAGTGAAAATGAAGGTGTAAGAAGGGCCAGTCAGGAACATTCACACTGCTTAAATAAGACTTCATCAAGAAAGTCTTTATTCTTACACCTTCTGTCGAAACGAGTCAAGATCCCCCAGCTATCAGCTCCGAGTTAGTCAGGATCCCAACAGGGACTAGGTGGCGGATTCAAAATGGAAAACTGATGCGTTCAACCAGGAGGTGATTCACAAGGGTTAAGGGAAAGCACCTGGGGTGGTGAGGAATGCCGGTCTGCTGGCACGTGAGAGCTGTGACCACCCCTAAGCCTGAGTGACAAGGAAAGGAAGTGGTCCCCCAAGACCTGAAGAGGGCAGTGCAACTGCTGCCACACCACGGCTGGGCTGGGAGGGAGCTGGGAAGTAATTACTTTGACTTTGATCCCCTTCCCCTCTACCTTCTGCTGAACCCAAAGAGAAGCCAAGAGCATGGATACAGATCAAAAGGTCAGTCTCCCGGGCAAAGCACAGAAGGGAGAAGACCCATATGTCTATTTTTGTTGTTAAAAACTAAAATTCAACTTAGTATATTTTAAACATCTTATTGGCTTTATTTAATGATTTATGAATCAGGCAGCATCGCTCTAGCAGATAAAAAGAAGCGATGAAGAGCTGTACAGAATGAAAGGCTTTTATAGGCAGAAGGGGGCAGGGAAAGGAAGTCTCTAGGAAAGAGTGGATTGTTCCAGACCAGGTCACCTTCCTGTGGGGGGCAAAAAGGTCTGTGGGGTGGGTTCCTTCACTGGTGCTGGCCACATTATTCTAGATCGACTGGTTACAGGCTACATTCATGGGAAAGTAACTGTAATTAGGTTAAGTATAAGTCTTGGTTTGTTGACATAGGCTTAGCACAAGTGAATCCATTTGGGGTCTTTTAAAAAAATATATATATATATAATATTATTATTAATATTTATCAAAGAATTCTATCTGCCAGAAACTGTGCTAGAAGCTTGGGAAATAATCATGAGCACGAGAATATTCCCAGCTCTAAAAGAATTTGCAGCATAATGAGAGAAGCAGACAAGGAAAAACGTGGGACAGACTTATAGGGAAGAGCAAGGTGGGGAGAGCAGGCCTCTCTGTGGCTTGGGGAAGGGCAGTTCATTCAGACTTGGGGGTGGAGTGGAAGGACACATATCTGGAAAAAGTGACACCTGGGTTGTGCCCTAAAGGAAGAGTAGAAGGTAAGGTGATTTGAAGTGTATTGTATGTATAATGGGATGCCATTAAAAGGTGTCCTAAAAGATCCAATTTGCATTTAAACAAATGAATCCTCCTGGCCGCTTTGTGCAAAATGGCAGGAATGGAAGCATAAACTCTTTTAAGAAATAGAAAGAGAAATGAACGGATTCTAGATATACAGATGCTCCTTTACTTACCAAAGGGTTACCTCTTAATAAACCCATTGAGATTTAAAAATATCCAAAACGAAAAATGCATGTAATACACCTAACCTAGATTAATCATAGCTTAGTCTACCTTGAATGTGCTTAGAACATTTAAATTCGCCTACAGTTGGGCAAAATCATCTAACACAAAGCCTATTTCATTAAAAAAAGTGTTGAATATCTCATGTATTTTATTATGCTTGTGCTTTTGCTCCATCTCAAAGCCAAAAAAAAAAACGTAAATGGAACCATCATAAGTCAATGACCATCTGCATTTTGAGGAATAAATAGTAGAATTTGCTAATGGCTTGAGTGAGGAGGAGGAGGAAATGAGATGAAGCAAAATGTCCATTAGATTTTTGGCTTAAGCCTCTAGGTAGATGGTGGTTCCATTTTCTGAACTGTAGAAGACTAGAAAGCAGATGGTTTCAAGGAGTGGATGATGCTTCAGACAAGAAATTTTTAGATGCTCCGTAGACACTGAAATAGAATGGTGGAGGCAGCAGCCAGACTGAAAGTATTTGAAGAGAGAATGGAGATGTAGAAGTGGAAACATTAAGCGTAGAACCTGTTTGGAGGTATTTTGCAGTGAAAAGCAAAAGAGAAATAATATGAAAGCTGAAAGAAAATGTTGGATGTTTTAAATAGGACACACCAGAGCATGTCTGTTGTGCCGATGAGAATGATCCAGTAAAAAGGAGAGACTGATAATGCTGGAGGGAGAAGAAATCATCAAAGATAGGAAGTCTTTGAGAAGGAGAGAGGAGATGGCAGCCCAGACACCCAAAGAGGAAGGTAAGAAGAGAAAGGGGCAGAAAACATGAGTAGTGGCTATGTTTTTCTATTTGGTAGTAGGAAGAAGAGAGAGTTTTATCAATGAAGTGTGAGAAAACTAGACTAAGAGGGTAAGAAAGTATGAAAGAATGGTTTCAGACAGTGGGAAAGCAAATTTACTAGGGAAATGTACTAGGATCGTCGGGTACTGTTAGATGCTCATTGGGCTTTATAATCATCTTTTGAATGCAACCGGTCACCACATAAGTCCTGTGTGTCATTTTCCTAGCCGCAGTTAACAATGTTGGTTCAGACATGTGTTCAAGCAGGTTGGAGTTTTGACAGGTGAATGTGATGAAAGAAGTGAGAGGTGAATGTGTTGAGGTTGGCTGCCTGGGAGTGATGGATCATGAAATCTAAACAGGGATCAGGGATGTGAACACAGAAGAGGAATGATAAATAGTAGAAAGTTGTCACTTAAATGTGTCAGGGGGTTAAAGAGTTATAACAGGGAAGCACGTGAGCTGGAAAGCGAGGCGGTGGTATCTGAGAAGTAGCACAGTGAGTGAGCTTCCAGAGGGATGCTCTGTCTGGTGATGACAAGGATGAGGCTATCGCCATGGCTGTGGCTGGTTGAGGTGGGGTGCGAGGAAAGCTTATTGGAATTGGTGGGGCCAAGTCCAGAGAGGCCCGGATGTGTCATCCTTGTGAATGTCAAATGTCACTGCGAATGGTGACGATTACAGAGATGAAGAAGACAGTGAGCGAAATTTTCAAAGAGAGGAGTCTATGAAAAGAATTCAGTAGATGACAGCCGAAGAAGGAAAGAAAACGTGGCAAATAAGAAGGCAGGAGCATCAAAGGACCTGGGCTTTAAAGGAAGAGGAATGGCTTGGGTATGAAAATGAGGAGCATTGTCTGCTTTACTCCCTTCCCTGAGATAAAAGGAGTGTGTAAAGGTTTCCAGGGAGTTGGATCCTCAGGTAACAGCCAGGTTTCAATCAGACCAGAGAAGTTAGGTACATTGGAGAAGTTGGAGGCATAGGGGAGTTAGCTAATAATGGATCTAGAATTCTACAAGGCGCAGGAAGGGCTGAGAGAGAACGGGAAAGGGTGTGGGGCTGGGTAAGCTCAGACACAGTGTGAAGGAGACAGTCTGGAAAAGGCACCAGAAACAAGACCAGGGGGTGAGGTATAAAAATGGAGGGGAGATGATGGTCTTGTGCTTACAGATAGAAACTGGGCCCCTGGGAACTGTGAGTAATGGGCTAACGGGAAAAAAAAAAAAAACTATTTCTTCTGAAGACTCCAAAATAAATGGTATTTTTCCCACGATTGCTCTGAAATTGGCATTGGCTCTTTTTTAAGGGATGAAGGAGGTGCTGAAAGAGATTTTAAAAAAAAGGGGGGGAGATATTGAAGAGAAAAGGAAGCATTTCTTTAAGTTATTTGCAAAACAGAGGTTTTATTCTGATCAAAATAGTATTAACTAGGGGAGAAAGAGTAGGGCAGAAAAGGGTAAAGGGGGTTAAATATGGCGACAGGAGATTAGACTTTGGGTGGTGAACAACACACAATGCAGTATACAGATGATGTATTATAGAACTGTACACTTGACACCTATATAATTTTATCAACCAATGTCACCCCAATAAATGAAATCAAATTAAAAACATATATTATTAACTGCCTTTCCTCACAATTTACAAGGAATGGAAATTTTAAGAAGTAGCAATCCCTTATAACTTTCCCACTAATAAATACCACTGCGAGGATTTTTGCAAACTTCTTGCCTGCCTCTCCTAACACAAACGAATTTTAATCATTGAGATGATACAGATATTGTGAATCACAGTGGAGAAGAGGAAAGCTGAGAAAGTTCACTTTCTATAGCCTTAATTATCTCAAAAAGAAGCAATATTCGCAGGAGAGAGAGAATGGGTAGGGGGCTTGAGAGTGTTAAGGAAATTGGTGAATATCCACAATGGCTGCAATGGTGGCACAGCAACAGAAAATCAACATGGGATGGAGAAATAGTTACTAAGCAACATTGAGTATGTAGATAATGAAATTCTTTTGATTTCCCCAGAATTGTAAAAATGGGCATTCCACCAACTCCCATTACTCCCCTACACTCAATTTGGGGGAAAAAATCATTGGAAGCATCATTTATTCTAGAAAATTCATAGCGATTTTTAAAAGATCACATCAAACCATTTCAAATTTTCCCCTGTAACTGCTACAAATGTCATTGGTAGATGCTATGAGATAATTCTCCTTCTCTTTCTAGCTGTTGACTTAAGAAAATGGAAGAAATAAAGAAGAAATTGAAAGAAATAAATAGCCTTTAATTCAGACCCTGACACATATCAAAAAGGAGAAAATAACTTTTAAAAAAAATATGGTGGTCAACTTCTTTTGTCAGATATCACACGGTGAGTGAGAGGAGGCCTCACTCCTATGAAAGCAAAGTCATCCTGCCTCCACCCTAAATTAGATAATATCATTGAGACTTATGTAAATGTTTTTATTGTCTAATAGAGTATATTCTTTCGAACGCACTCTAAAATAATTATCAAAGAAATTTTGAGACTTTTTAAAATATTCTAGACAAAATTTCCACATTTTACTGATACGCTGTTTCAAAAGCTTTTCTTTTGTACTTGTCCGCCTTTTTGGTCTGTAATACAACTGCCAGTGATTCTGCTACTGTTAATTGCCTTAGTCTCCAAGGTCATGATTCAGGCTCTTTCTAGCTCTTGACAGTACCAAGGCCCAAGGTGGCAGCAGGTGCATGAAACAGTCGAGCTGGCAAGCAGCAAGGTGGACAGTGTGAGGCCAGGGGGGCTGCAGGTCCTGCGCAGGTGGGCCAGGGGATACGCGGAGTACCAGGAAATAAGGAGTGTGCATCCCAGGGCTCACACACCAGGGAGTCTGAGGTCCCTGACTTGAGCTAGAGGTTGGGCAGAATTAGTGAGCAGGGACAGGACTGGGCAGCTGCAGATGGACAAGAGTGGCACCATGTCAAAGAAGCTTTATCTTTGGTAAACCATCCAGCTTGCCCTGGTTTCTGGGTCTTTTTCTCGAGCCATGGTGGCTGCAGCGTAAATAAGCAACAAGACACATGACTGAAGTGCAGCCTGAAAAAGGAATGCATATCAAATCCTCATGAATCTTTTCCCCTAAGGTTTGGAATTGGAGATAGAAGTTCTCCTGGGTTTGTCTTTACTGAATGGATAAGGATTCCCACCAAATAGTTATTACTGTTGTTATTATTAACCGGCAACTGTGTTCTGATCCATTCTAAAAAGGGCCCTCAAAGGACATCTGCCCATGGAGTCTCATGTCCTTCAGAAACCACAGATGTCCTCTTATCTGCCTCACTGTACAAAGAGACGGGGACAGAGGAGGAAAACAGTCAAAGAGCACTCGTACCCTCATCCCCTTCTTATTTCCTTTCTCCACACTGATTCTTCCATGCTGTTCCTCTTTCAGTCCAGCTCTTCTGTGACGACAAATTCCTCCTCTTGTTCAGTGTTTCTGTGTAATTATAGCTGATAGCTAAGACTGAGACTCATAATATCTACACCACATAATTAATTACTCAATAAATAATCGATCGAATTAATTTGTAAATGGTTCTCATTATTAGCTGAATTAAGTATCAGACTCTGCACTTACCATTCATTATTCCACTGTATCTTCACGGTAGTTTAAGATTGATACTTTCACCCCCACGTACAGAAAAGGTCACTGAGCCACAGAAGGTGATGCTGCCTCTTCCAGCGTGTACCATGAATCACGCTGGTCGGTGGTGGTGCTGGGATTCACCCCGGGGGAGGTATAAAATAATTCTAATATCATTTCTTAGGCCTTTTAAAAAATTCTAAACACAATTTCCATATTTTCAGAAACTGATAATGCTGTTTAAAAGAACTCCAGACCACGCTCGGGTTTTAAGTGCAGTGAGGTCCACGCAGTAGCCGAGGGTGGGGCTGGGAGACGGGAGGGGAGCAGGCACGCAGAATCGCGAGGGTTCTTAGGACATTTTATACGATTTGAGGACAAAAATAACGTTTATTTTTGCCTTTCTATTATTAAATATTCCAACAAATAAAAATAAGGAGAGTAGTGTAATAAACATCCGTGTGTCATCGCCCAGCTTCAAAAATTATCTTGTTTTAGCTAAACCTGCAGCCCCCATCAATACCCTAAGTCATTGGAAGCCATTCCCAGACAGTATATAATTTGACCTCTAAGTATTGTGTATATCTCTAAAAGATACTAACTCTAGAAAAAAAATCTTAATATTATTTCATCTAAATAAAAATTAAATCAAAATAATGATACTGTTCTGAGTCTTTAAATACTTTTTAAAAATCAAAATGCTACAGCTTAAAGTGAAATCAAAAATGGAAAAAGCTGTGCATATTGGTATTCCTGAAATGTAGAAAGACTGGGTACCACTTTTTTTTTTTTAACAGGGAGAGAATGTTGAAAATAGGATGAGGTGTTAGAAGAGAGAAGTTTAATATTAGGATATATACTGCAGTTCAAGTATTGAGATTTTGTTCTTTTGTCCTTGAATATGATATCCTCCATCTAAGACCTGCCATCTTCCCAAGGATGCCACTTTCTCCATGAACTGCTACCTGTTGAAGTGATATTCATTTTTGCTGTACAGAGCCTGAAAGCCTTTTGTCCCCACTTTTCTGGTATATTTCTATTAACTGTATGTTTTCTGGCACGTAGGCAATCTGCAAATGGTAGGCTGTTCTGAACTACACACTATTTTAAATTTGTATATTTGTATCAAATGGAAATGTTCATTTTTAGAGGGTTGTTAAGAGAAATGGGTGAGCAAATATGAGTATCTTCAGTTTCCTGAAAGGACACTGGATTCTCCATTAGATAAGTCATCGATATTGTTCACTCACCTCTTTAACACTGCCCGCTTCCTTTGTGTACTTGAGTGTTTCTCAAAATATATAGAACTAATGTTTTAAAACACCCTACTGTGAGTCAGATATAGTGCTAGACATGAATATGAAATGGTGGATAAAGTAGACACAGTTTCAGCCCTCTCACGAGAGACAGACAGACATTAAACATATAATCTCTGACTCCCAAAATATATGAAGTTAGAAACGAAAGGAAAATAGCTATAAGATGCTATCAGAAGTGATAATGGGAAAGCCCCATCTGGATTGGAGAAGGACGGTGACAGAAGCCTCATTTGGATTGGAGGAGGAAGGTGAGATGGTGATTATGCGCTGTGCCCTGAAGGATGGCTGGAGCCAGCTAGAACAGTGTTTGAGGCAGAGTGTTGCAGGCAGAGAACAGAGCAGTACAAAGGCCCCGAGACATACAAGAACTTGATCAGTTCAAGAGCCCGAAGGAAAGCCAGTGTGGCTGCAGGAGAAGGTCAAGGTAAGGCAGGAGAAGACAAGGTTGGAAAACAGGCAAGGCTTTGTAGAACATATTCAAATACTTTAATTTCATGTAAAATGCAAAGCCATCAAAAGATATTAAAGCTGGAGAGCCATTTGGTCTCCTGCAATATTTTAAAGATCTCCTTGTTTGCTGTATGGACATTCCAGTGAAGGACCTTTAAGAGAGAAACTGGGAAGACCATTTAGGAGGATATTGCTGTTATCATGCCAGAGAAGATGTCTAAGGAGAAAGAAAGAAACCTACAGTTCGACAGTATCTATTTTGGAGGTAGAATTCACATTGATCTGACTGCCAGCAGAGCTTATACTGAGATCACCAGCATCAACCCAAGTTTTTCACATTCAAATCCTTTCTAAATATTGATGGCCCTGTCACTTGTATGGTCTCATATTATACTGAAAATTTTGATAACATTAATTGAGCACTTACTAGTTGCCAAGTACTGTGCTAAGTCCTCACTTTGTGACACCAAGTGTCATTCTGACAACTAGTAAGATGTCACACTTAATCTTCCCTCTGATCCTACAGACAGATAGTTAGAGATCAGGACATGGAAATTTACAGAGGTTAAGGGACTTGTCCAGTCACATGGCTAATAAATAACAGACCTGGGACTCCATCTCTTCTCTCCAACTTCAAAGCTTGTGCTTTTAAGTACAATATGGCTTTGCTTCAGCAAACCAAAAGCAATAATGATATGGTAGAACACATCTAAAATCATCCTGATGATCTCTGTCTCCTGGTGTTCGCTCCTCATGTAATCCTCTCCCCATGTGTAGGATGGACCTAGTGACTTGCTTCTAACCAATATGATATGGCAAAGTGGTGGGAATCTGCTCTGACACTAGATTACAAAATATTGTGAGTTCCATCTTAATGGCACTCTTTCTTGCCCCTTGCCCTCCAGCTCTAATGAAGCAAGCTGCCCTGCCATGCTGTGAGCTGCCCCGTGGAGAGGCCCACACCTCAGGGCTCTGGGGGTGGCCTCCCGCCAATGCAGCCACGTCGGTGAGCGTGGAAGGGGACCCTTTCCCATTTGAGTCCTGAGATTTCTGCAAACCAGCTGGCACTCTGACTGCGGCCCGTGAGAGACTCTGAGCAGGGGACCAGGCCCAGGTTCCTGACCCACCAAAACCGTGAGATAATCAATGTTGTTTTACACTACCAAGTGTATTGGAAATTTATTACACAGTAGTTGATAACTAACACAAATGATAATGTCGGTGTTAATCATATTAATAACCATCATAACGTCTTGCATTTGCATAACGTTTCAGACTTTTCCAAAGAAAAATCAGTGTCAATCTAGTAAAATTATAAAAAATATATTACCGTTATTACACCCCTACAACACAGCAGCTGCACTCGAAAGTACAACCTGCCTTTTCAACAAGAAAAATTGGTTTATTCTCCTGGATTTCATTACCCAAATTCCCATCTGTAAAGCCATTTGAAACATGCCATCGAGCAAGGGAGTCATTTTCTTCTTTGTCTAAATTATTAGGAAAGAGCCACGTTTAAACCATCTGGCTCAGGTGTTCCTTGGACTTCAAAATTGTAGCAGCCGGGTGGATCTCTGCCCTGTGCTGGGTTTTGTAATCCCTATATCAATTCCCACTCTAAGAGAGAGACATGAATGTTAAGCTGTCAATCAGTATTTTTGCCAGTTGAGATGAACTAGAAGGGGAAATTTTTTTTTTTAATTTACATAAGAGCAGTGCTCAAATTGGGCAAGACCACAAAGACTTTTTCTAAAAAGTTTTCCCAGAAGGAGCCAATTACTGTGGGAAAAAGTAATTTTCATGTTTGGCTTGAATAACCACAGAAACAGCAAAATGCAAATACTTAAAAAATGATGGCAGAAAAGGAAGAAAAACTTTTGATTGTACCCTTATAGGCTCTTCCATTGTGTGTGTGTGTGTGTGCGTGTGCGTGTGTGTTTTAAATCAGTGACTATATGTGTAAATGTATATACTCACTCACATTAACAGAAAGAGAAAAATAAGACATAGACTAAAAATTCATTTATTTCACAAATAGTTATTGAGCATCTAATGTGTGCCAGGCAAGTTCTGAATGTAAGGGATACACTGCAGAATAAGACAGAGTCTCTTTGCTGATAAAGCCTAAATTCTAGTGGGAGAGACAGATAAGTAAAAGCTAAAGCAATAAATCAATAAATAATTACAGGTTGTGATAGTGATTGAAAGTAAAAAGGAGGAATTGCTTACATTAGATGTTCAGAAAAGGCTTGTCTGGGAACTAATGGAAGGGTGAGGTCAACTATGTCAGGAGCTTGGGGAGTGCTTTCCAGACGGAGGGAACAGCACACATAAAAGCCCAGAAGAAAGAGTGCAGAATGTTCTGGAAACTGCCAAAGGTCTGTGAGCCTGGCAGAGATGGGGGGAGAATGGGGGTCAGTAGTCACGTGCCTGAGCATTTAGAGCTTCGTAGGCCTTGGAAAGGACTGGAATTTTACTCTAAAGTTCAAAGGGAATCCATTAAAGGCTTTTAGGATTCAAATGGCAGGACCAGATTTATGTTTCTAAAACACTGCTCTTCTGGCGTGTGAACAAGCAAGCCGGAGTGGATGCCGGAAGCGGAGCTGGAATCCTGCTGCAGTATTCCAGGCTGCAGATGGCAGTGTCTCGGAGCAGAGGGTAATAACAGAGGTGAAGATGGACAGACTTTGGAGGGAGGACTTGGCTGTGCGGGCTGAAGGAGAGGATGAATCAAAGAATCCTCTTAAGTTTGGTGTTTGAATTAAGCGAACGTGGTTTCCATGTATCATGCTGAGAAATCCCTAAGGAGATCTGTGTGTTGAGAGACTCAGGAGATTGGTGTTGAACATGCAAAGTTAGAGACGCCTGTGAGATATTCAAGTGCAGATGTAATTTAGGAAATAGGATATATAATTTCAGTGGAGTGAGATGTAGTAAGTATGAAGCCAATCATAGTTTATGATTAGCCTAAATATACAAATACTTACAGCATGAGGATTATGGTTGGTAATTAAATTATGGTTTTTTTAGAGAACTGAAATAAATATCAGATCCTTTTCAGTTATTTTTCACTTCTAACTGTAGTCCAAATACAAACCAATACTCTTAATTTTTTTCATTTCATGTTTTCTAATTTTTTAATATTCAATTTTCTATTATAAAAAGACTCTCTTATTTAGCCCTTACTATAAAACATTCAGGGACAACTTAAGATTGTTTCATTCATATTAGTAATAATCCTCTAATATTATTTCATTTTAGCAGGTGAGGAAACTGAGGTTCCAGGCATTTAAGTAACTTGTCAATGACATGGTCAGGATTTGAAACCCAAGTTTTCTCTTGTCACTAAAAGCCATGTCCTATCTTTAGAGATGCTGTAAAACACAGAGCTTCTCCTGTTTCTTCTTTAGTTTCCATATTTCTCTGCACTGTCATTGCATCTCTTTCACCCTTCAACACAACTGAATTCAAGATACACTGAGAGCATCCCTGACACTCGTATTGCTGTTGACTGCATTTCTGCTGAGTTCTGGACATGCTCCATGCCTCACTTCCACCATTCCATGGCATCCTGACATTGTCTCAGCTGCTTAATAAAAAGGAATTCCCAATATCCCTTGTCCTCAGAATGTCATAAGTAGCCGCTACTGCCTTGGCAATTTTCTGGACCTCTGCATCCAGTGAGGATTGATTGGCTGTTACCAAAAACATTCATTTTCTCCTGGCCGTAATCCACAGGAAACTAGAGTCATTAACTCTGAGGCTTGCTTATTGGAACAAACAACTTGATTTTCTTCCTCTTTTCTCTCTGTACTCCACAATATATATTTATTACATAGCCCATTCTGTTGTTTCACTTTTAATTTCATTAGTTTTTCATGTTCTTTTTTAAATAATTTGATGCCCTTTTCTAGTCTGTTTCCCCCCTGCATTTCTATTTTTTTTTTGAAATGTACTATTTCAACCTCTTAGTACTAATTCATTCATTTATTTAAACAAACTAATAGCCCTGGCACTGAACTTGACCTTTCTATTTCAGGAAAAAAAGTTAGTATTTGTTATTGGGAGCTATATCTATCTTAATTAGATACAACAGTCAAAGGAACTCCCACATTATTTTTTAAAACAAACTTTTCTGTAGCAATTGTTATATGCCAGTCACTATTATAAGCTGCCAGCTATCAAATAATTCTCCTCGCCACTGCATGAGATAGATACTATTATTATCTGCATGTTAAAGGGAAGACATCAGGAAAGTAAAACAGGTCCTCAAAATAGAAAATCTACACTCACATTTACACATGGAAATGGAATCTAACCCCAATCACCTGACTGCAGTATATATTTGGGGTTCTTTATGATGGGAAGAAGGGGAAAATGAGGAAATGGGGTCTCTTACTATGCAAAGATGCAGTGTATTCCTGGGAGAATATTGGGGAGTTCCAGCTGGACAGAACTGTAAAGGGGGCATGACGGAACCAGGCATGAAGGGAGACTGACCTCTCTGGGACGGGAGAACTCTCTAGTAACCCTCCTTTTGATACTAAACTAAAAAATTTTTTTAGCTGGAAATTTATTCGTTCCTTGCTAATGTTCCGGTGGGAAAATTGCAGATAACCTGAACAGTGAGTGTGATGTCCTTATCTGCAGAGACCCCAAAAAACATGGTGGCCTCAGGGAAGATGGCATCAAACTACTGCGTGGGTTAAGGGTTGGAGCTCCAAGTGGCGATGAGCAGTACACTCGGGTGGTCCCCGTGGGAGCAATCTTAGAGAAATGTTCTAGAGACACTTAGGACCAAATCTGGTTGCCCGCATACAATGGAGAGCGCTTCTGCGAATGGGGCAAACAGGCAGCTAGGACACTGTTATATTTGATAACACACTCGAACTGCTTAAACTTTAGGAGAATACGAGCATGACTTCATATTTAAGCTAGTGTAATCATGTATAACGTTATGGCACCCTCATAGCATCAATAAATTGGGGGAGAAATCACAATTCCAGTTGTAGCCCATCACCAAGGACGTGTCTTCGTACAAACCAGTTTCTGGCGAGATTCACTTTTGAAGCACAAGGTACATAAGAACGAGAGCCAGATAGCTGCAGAACTATAGATCCCATGAAAATAAGCCTGTAAGTTTAACCCAAAGTGCAAAACAAACTGAAGTGATGATGATGAAGCTGATAGTCTTATATAATTCAAGAGTGACAATACTAGTGAATGAGAACTGTGGCCAACCCACCATACCACTGATGACATGCTGATAGTAAAGGGTACTTTTAAACAGAAGGAGGCATTTCATATGTCTGCAACACATAAGTAGTAAACACTTCGCAAAATCGTTTAACAGTCAGTAGAATACAGATTTAGAATCCTCAGTGTTTAGAATAAGTTTAATTTAGTTTGTGAACACCGTGTTTTAGTCGTTCTTAATAACTCACTCTCTGTCACAGGGATGCTTTGGGCTGCATGTTACACAAAACTCAAGCTGACAGTGGCTTAAGCTATGAGAATATTGTTTATGTAACAAAACTCCTGGATGCCTATGGTTTGGGGATTAGATCAGCAGCTCCACATTTCAGGGCATTTGCTTGATGTTTCTGTGATTCTCGTATTCCCTGCAGCACCAGGTACCATGTCCTCAGGCCTCAGAATGAAAAGACGAGAAGCAAGTGTGTGGCCAGGGGACTTCTCTCACCTGCCTGCCTGCTTTTATCAGTGAGGAAAAAGCTTTGCCAGAAGCCTATCCACGAGACTTGCTCTTACTGTCATATTGACTGGAATCAGGTCTTATGGCCATGGGACCAAGAAAATGAATATATAGTTTTTTTCTGTTTGTTTGTTTGTTTGTTTGTTTGTTTAACATTCCTGTGAAAGACAGTGAGAGATGGATAAAAAAGAAGGAAGTTGGGGATGGCTGTTGAGTAATTCATTAATAAGTTTGAAATCTTTTATTTTCTCTGAATTTTTTACAACATAAAGTCAAGACTCTTTATGCTAACACAGGTCTTTTATGAACTAGCCTCTGTCCACCTCTCTAGCCTCATCCCCCACCCTATCCCATGGGCAACCTGAGTTCTGACCCCCATGGACCAACTGCAGTTCCTACACCTCAGCATCCTGTCCTTCACCTCTGTGTCTTAACTTTTCCATTACAGACACAGTCTGAGAAGTTTTTTCCAGCCTTCTCTATGACCCTAGGAAAAAAGTTGTTCTCTAAGTTCCCACAGCATCTCGTATTCTGCTATGGTAAACGATCACGTTGTTTGTGTCTGCTTGTTTGTCAGCCTTCCTCATCAAACCCTAAAGGAGAGGGATTTTATTATGTCATCTTTGTGCAGCACCTTGACCAATGCCAGGCATATAATAATAGTTCCATAAAACTTGTTGAATGAATGGATGATGGATGGATGGATGGATGGATGGATGGATGGATGGATGGATAGATAGATGGATGAATGAATCTTTGGATAATCACTCAATTTTTGATGTCCTAGGTATGAATGTCTTGGACATGGCATCATTGTCTTTCCTCTTTCTTTCTCCTTTGGCAGTTTTGGCCTTCTGTAGCTTTTATTCCTGGATACTCATCTTACCTGTGTAGCACACCACTGAGGGGCTGCTGCGTCTCTAGGCGGCTGCCTTGTTCCTGTCACTCCCTGTAGGCTTTTTCCTGAGCCTCAGGCTCAGTCTGACACCTTGCTGCCTTTCCTCTCCCCGCTTTGACAGAAGGTCCCTCTGTGTTGTCCGCCCCCAGTACCAAGGCTGCACCCTCCACAAGCCTCAAAAGACCCCGTCTGCTTCATCACTTTGCTACTGACTGATTGTACCAACCCTGTATTTCTCACTCTATTTGCTAAAAGGAGAGAATGTTTATCTCCGCGAGGACATACGTTGTTATAAAAGAAGAGATTGGTTTGTTGTTCGAAGGTCTTTACTGACTGCATCTTTACTTGCCTGGCTCAGTTATGCCTGGGATTGGGGAAGGGGAGGGCAGAATCAGCAGAAAACATTGTCCTCCTTTCTGCCTGTTATTTATTTAGGGTTTTGAAAATGCTTTGTCTCCTGGAGGAAAACAATGCTACTCTTCCCAAATTTTTTCACTGACTTTCAAATGGACTTACTGACTTCCCCAGACTTTCGACCTAGTGTATCCTACACAATAGGAATGTGAAATTGACTTGCTAGGTGCAAGCAGGGCGTATGAGTAAGAGGTTGTACTCGGGGCTCAGAATTAAGAATAAACTGAAAGATTCCTCAAAGGATGGGGAAAAAGAAAATGCAGAGGTGACAAGGGTGCAAGCTTCTCTGATTACTTTATCCTGCAATTTTACTGTGTGTTTAAGTATGAATTTATTTTTATTTATCTTTCTTAGAATAATATGCTTCTTTAGACTGAGGTCTCATATCTTTATTAACTTCTAGAAATCTCTTAGCCATTTTCTTTTCACACCCAGATCTTCTCATCCTAGCTTCTATTTCTTGTCACTCTTCTTCCATATTTCCCACCTTTTTATCTCTCTGTGCTGTGTTATGGGTATCTCCATAGATTTATCTTTCAATTTTCAAACTACTTTCTCTTCTGCTCTATCTAAACCATTATCTAACAAGTCCTTTGAGTTTTTAAGTGACTCTATTGTTTCCTTTCTATAATTTTAATGGCCCAGCTTCTTTCAGCTTTAATGGTCTGCTCTTTTAAAAAATACATACCCAATTTCCTTGACCATTTTAATCATGTTTATACTAAAGTCTCCTTCAGATCGCTGTATCATCATAGTTGCGAAATCTCTACTTCATGGAAACTGAGGCTTCTCTTGTCTGCCACCGAACTTTCCCGCATAATTTCTGCTTGTGAATTCATCTGTCATAAGTCATCTTTCCCAGCATTTCCACATGGGCCTGGAAGGCAGCTCTCAGAGGTGGTTTCACATCGCCTCTACTGAGGTTTTGAACTATCATGTGTTTTAGTTTGAGATGTCTGCATAATATGGGTAGTATGCGTTTAAATCTGTTCACTTGAGCATAGATTTGATTCCTCCATGTGGACTATTTCCTCCTCGTCCCCAGGTTGCCTCTAGTCTCTACGCAGGACAATTTTTTCTTGCCTTCTTGCTTTAGCCGGGGATTAGGATGCTTCCTGTGGACAGGATCTGCGCCCTGAGTCTTATCTCCATAAAGTATTAAGGTCGCAGTTATGATGACCCAGAGTCTCCTGGGCAGTGCAACTTTAATTCCTTTTCATCCTGAGCTTTAAATTCCTTCTTCATTTATATAATCTGGTTTGTTTTTTTCCTAGTGTTGTGCTTGGCTACATACTATTGAAATCATTTTAAATGTGTTATCTAGATTTCTATATATTTTTTGTTTTTTTTCCCTTCTGCTTCATCTGCCATCTTAACCTGGAAGTCATTTCAGGCCTATTTTTATCCCCAACGTGTTTTATACTCTGGTCCAGAGTAGGTGTTCAAGAAATGGTTGTTGAATTGTTGTATAATTAAAATATACATCATATTCTGGCCAAGTTAAATCTTTAATAGAAAGATTTAAATCAACATTATGAAAAACAGATAGAGTTGAGAAGCTAATGCTGTTTCTGGTGGTGTGTCAATTTGCTTACTCGTTTTATAATGGAATTTTTTTTTTCTTTTCACCACTTAATTGCCTGTTAGGCTTATCTGAGAAATTGATTCTTTATAGCTTTGTAATTAAGTGAAGCAGTCTTGGGCTTTGGTCTTGGCAGATTCTGGGTTTAATTCCAACTGAGCCACATTCAAAGGTTCAGGTCACATAGTAGGCACTCAGTAATCACTTGCCAAAAGAAGAAATGAATGATGAATAATCTCACTAAGCGTAAGCTCCTCTCAAGTAAAATATGAATGATAACAGTGTCAGCCTAAGAAACGTCCAAACCTATAGAGAATTTTTGTAAGTTTATTTGAACTAAACTGACAACATATGCCAGGAAACAAGATCTCACATGCTCCCGAGAATAACGGTTTTGCAGCTTCTTTTATGCATTTGAGATTAAGAAGAGAATGTAAGGAAGATTACAAGGAGGTGGGAGAAAGCAAGGCAGGAATCGGATTACAGGATAGTTAACAAGATTATGTGCTCTCTTGACGGTTAATACCCCCTCCAAGGGGTATTACTAGAGGCCCAGGAACGACGGACAGGGCTGGCTTAAGGCGAATATAAACCTTTTACTAAAGAAGTTATGGGCCTGGGGTGTGACTACCCATCATGACCAGTCAGGAATTTATGATCAGATCACCCTGTGACTTTACTTTCCATTAAGTCCCTTTTCTCTTCCACAATAGTAACCACCTCATAAGGCTTTGAGAGTTATTTGAGCTCATCCATTTAAAGAGTCCAGCATAGTGTCTAGTATAAAATAAGAGCCCAATAAATGCTCACCTTTATTATGCCTTAGTTATATGAAATGCATATCTCGGGGCCCTGGACATAGAATAATTTAAATAATTATATGTCCTTTACTTTTTCTTTCATTTCCCCTATCACTTGTATTATCTATACCTTCTTTTGAGAAGGGTCTACTCTTTATTGGTTTGTGCTCATAGATGGTAATAAGTCCCCAATTTGAATTCATTGTTCTATGATTTCCCCCCAGCCTAAATTTCCGGGGGAAAAAAATTCTGACTTTTTATATATTAATAACAATAGAATGGTTGTTCTCCAGATATTTATTATATAAATAAATTGAAAATTTGAATAAAAAAAGTAGAAACTAAATACAGGTCTAGCATCTCTGCATCAGTGGAAATACTATATTATACCATTCTAAAAGAAAAAAAGCTTTATTGATATGATAGATATTAAAAACAAGGGAGAAATAAAAATACAAGTTTCCTTGAGTTCATTCTGGTTTTCACTGATTACCTTTTTAAGGAGTTAAAATATCTTACAGAAAATTAGATCACCATATAGTTTTGTACTATTATAGTCCCTTTAATATTCGACTACAATTTATGTAATTTAAACTATAAATTTTAGAATTCGATTGTATTTTCCTGCTTGGTCCTAAACAGAAAGTTACAGTGCCATCTTGTGAAAAAGATGCAGAACTGCACTGTATTCACTCTTTTGAATAAATTGATACAGGTGGAGAAAGGGATATAGAACTAAAGAGCTGCATAGAATACAGATTAATCAGCATATTTCTCTTAGCTAGATTGAATGTTAAAAAAGAGAATCTAGGTGGGTTTTCCACTCTCCGAGATTTTTCTGTAGCATAGATAATAATTAGAAAGAAAAGATTAACATACTGAATTGAAACCATGCAAGAGGAATGACCAAATTTTGGACCATTTTCATTCCAAAGAGAGAAAGCAGGAGAAAAATAAATCAGACCCGATGCTCTGAATTGCAAAGCTGTGTACAGCATTGAACCAAAGATATTGCTAAACAATCTGAGAGGCAAAGGGAATTGTTCACTGCACTGGACAAACAGCTGCCCTGTGTATTCACCAGAGCCTACACAAGGCAGGGACACCCTCTGGTTGCCGTAAAAAAAAGAATCTGGGGAGCTAACAGAGCTTATGGTAACTTACAGAACAGTTACGCTGCAGAAATGAGAGTGGCTCCAGAATGTTTAATTTGTTATAGGAAGAGCGAGAAAACATTTGTTTTTAGGCCCAACCTGAAGCACATGATAGGTAAGTTCGAAGCTCTTTGAATGATATGCTACAACGGACGAAAGCTGCTCCTTGCCCACTGATTCTGGAACACTGTCCTTGCCTGCTTATATTAGAGCACCCCACATGAATACATGTTGAAATAGCTGGACATGGTCATCAGGACAGTGCCAAGATCTGGTGAAGGCACCAACATAAGAAATGAATTCGTACTTGAGGTTTAATAGTGGGGCAAATGAAAAGAGCAAAGAGGGATAGTTCTTAATAGGATGGGCCAACAGAGAGGGAAAAAAAATGAAGAGGAGACAGAATCTGGAAACAGGTGATGGTTAGGGGTGGGAGTTGATTAAGTCAGGGGAAGGGATGCTAATAGCACTTGAAATATAATCTCATTTTTTGTGGTACCATGTTGATGGTCAAAAGATAGCTTCTAAAAAATACGCTGAAGAAAATACCGAAGACAAAAAAAAAAAAAAAAAAAGGATGAGAGAATAGTAATAATGAAAAGCTTTATTTGAAAAAATGATTGGATCAGTCCCTTATGATCCTGCTCCTATTACCAATATTTTCAGATTCTTCACTGATCTAAAGGTCCAGGGAAGTCATCAGCGGCATGACTCGGCCACCTCTGCTCTCTCCTGCGTGTCCTAGAAGTGGCCACGTACACGCAGGTGTGCAGCGAGGCGTGAAACTGGAGGAATTTTATCCCTGAAACCTTGCTCTGAATTTTCTTGCCTTCGTGGATTTAACTTAGATCCTTTAATGCTATAATAATTTGGTTTCATATTCAATGTCCTCTGGGCTTTCGTTGTCACTTATTTTTTTAAGAAGTTTTTCATGAGTTCAAAATAATCCTTTTGGCGAAGAGGCAATTCAATTATGGTGACAGCATAAAAGGAACCCGACATGATACAATTCTCCAGTGAGATCAGATTTACTGCTAAACCCGGATGATTTCATAAAACCAAAATTTGTATTTGCATTTCGAGACACTCGACTGAAAAGCTTGATCAGAACCTAACGCAGCAAATAAAAGTGAATCTCTCATCTACATAAGGCAGAGCTGAATTAAGAGTTCAAGTGACTTATCTAAGAGTTGGGTGACTCGTGAGTTGCGATGGCACAGCCATTTAACTAGGTCTGAAAAGCACATTTATTAAATACCAGATCTCCCCCAATGCCCTTTCCCTCACAGGAAGAAGGGAAGACGCCTCATTCCTTCTGTTCATGGGGAAAATTTCCCATGCCACAGGAATGGTTAACATACATCCCCGACCTTGCCACAGTGGTGAGTAAATCATATTGTAACTAGTTTTATTTTAAACCGCACTGTTCTCTGAAGATCTAAGTGCTACGCAAGTTTCAAATTATTGCCTGCTCTGTTTTAGCTATTGACCTTAACCTCTGTTTCAATTAGATTCAATTTGCAAAATGAGGTGATATTAGTATCTGTCTTAAAGGTTTTTATGAGATCCCAGTGCTTGGCATATTTCAAGCTCTCCATAAGAGTTAGCTACTATTATTATAATATGCAAAGAATCAGCAGATAAATATAAAGTTATAACATGCATCTGTGTAAGTACTACTGGTGTTCATAATGATGAGATCATAGACTTAGGCGTTGTACGAGATCACAGAATTTGGCATTGTATGCCTGGAAAACTGAATCTCCTGAGGGGTGACCAATGACCAAGCATAAAAAGTTGGAAGCCAAAATGAAGGAATTCTGTAAAGGTTTAAGTGGAACAAAGGCGGTATTGTGCTGGCTGGAAAATTACTGCTTGGCTATCACCCATGGGAACATAACGCTCTAATAATAAGCTTTCTGCTTCTGTACCCCCCACTTACACAACCAACCTATGGGTTGACAGTAAAAAGAAGAAAAATAGACTTGTGCATTCAAAAAGAACGAAGAACAGGGTTTAGGGCTTAAAAACCCTGTACCTCTACATTTCTGGGCCGCTTAATTTGGGGTCTGTGTACTCCTGGCAGACCCAGCTGGCTGAATAAAGAGTGTGTTTCCTACAACTCACTAATTTCTGGTGGTCCATGTGTCTATCGGGGGCTGGCGGCTACAACAGTATAAGAGGAAATAGCGGTGCAGAGGGATGCTTCTGTAGACATAAAGAGAAGAAGAATAGTTGTGAGTAGGTGTTTAGTAAGTTCCGAGTAGAATTTGATGGCAGGGATTTAGAGTTGGACCAGAAATACTGAAATGCATCAGGAGTCTTGCACACCAGGACCAGAGAAACTGGGAACCCCCTGCCGTTCTTAGCTTTCTCACATGTTTATCATAGCATCTGTAAATCTTTATCGCTTCAACTTAGTTGTTTACATTCCCATCCTCCTCTATTGTCATTCAAATTGGATCTCACCCAGAAGCCTTTGAGAAATGTGGTCTCCTGTAAGCCCCGCCCCACAGCCATTGCATTCGCATCCACATTTCTAACAAGATGCCCAGAGTTTACCCCCTGCACATTACAGCTTGAGAAGTGCCACTCTCACAGACCTGAAGCTTCTAGCAATGCTGCCTGGCACGTCAATGCTCAATGGGAGTTTATGGAATGAATTAAGTTGAATTCTGGAGGCCACCAAATCGAGCTTCAGGTGGAGATGAAAAAAGTAATTTTAAGCCCAAACCAATGTCTTGACCTAGAGCTAAACTTCTATGGTCACTATGGTCATTTATAATTATTAAAATAATAATAATAATCTGCCTTGGCTGAAGAGTGAAAGTAAGGTTCTGTAAAGGAAAGACAGAGTGATTAAGGACTGAAGCTAGTGTGCAGATGAGCTGTGGACAGGAAGTCCAGGAACCAGCCCACAGGGACCCTGTGACTATAGTTCGTACCATGAGACTTCTTCCCTAGCAGTTCAATATGCTGTATTTGTAAGGGATGCTTTGTGTCCTACACTGAGGGAGACCATGTGTGGCAGTGGCAGAGGCCTGAGTTGGGGGCAGGCAATCCCACTCTGCTTGCAGAGGGGAAGTGGATTATCTGGGAGCTTTGTTTGGAGGACTGCCTGGAGGATCTTAAATGGCAAAAGGATTAAATAGAAGACACCCCCACCCATTCATTCCTCTTGGATGATGTTTTTCAGATGCACATAGAAATAGACACTTAAACACCTGATTGTGCATCTTAATATTTCTTTTGGAGTTGACCCTAACTCATCGGATATGCTGAATTTAAAAGATTCATTTTCGAGACTTCCTTTTCTAAAAATAGTATCCCTGTTTTAACTTAGGTTTGAAAAAACAGAATCGCCTTTCATCCTTTCTCCTTACATAACATCAACTCCTCACTCTTGCCTAACCTGTCTTCACAATCTGTCTTGCACGAGCTTCTTTCTCTCTGTACATTTCTGAAGCCTCTACTTTGACTCTGGAACAGTCTGGAACAGTCTTTGAACTGGGAACTTGGCATTGAGGTTCAAACTCTGGAATCAGGCGAAACTCGCCCTGACTTTCTGCTCCATCCCTTACTACATGTGTGACCTTAAATTACTAACCTCTCTGTTCTGGTTTTCTCATTCGCCAAATGGGGATAATGGTAGTGCTTACCTCATAGGGGGTTTTTACGAGAATTAAATGTGCAGAACGCTTCGTAGTGTCTGGTACACTGTCAGTGCTGTACATGTGTTCCTTAATTTAAAAATTGCACACAAGATGTGCTCAGTAATTGTTTTTCAACTGGCTTGCCTTTATTTGCACCATTGGATCTCTCCGTCCCCACTGGTCCCCTACAGATCTTTCTAAAACATCCATCACAGCATTAGTTAGAATGGTGTGGGCACCAATGACAGGAACCCTGACTAATAGTGGCTTAAACAATAATATATCGACAGCTTAGCTAACTTGTGATCTGGGAGTAGGCAGGCCCAGAATTGACTCAACATTTCAATGATATCATCAAAGATTCAGATTTCTTGCATCTCCCTGCTTAGCCATTCTCAGTGTGTGAGAGAGGTCTTTCCTCATGGACCCAACATTGCTGCTGGAGCTCTAAGCCCACATCCCTACACAGCAGCATAAGTTCAGCAAGGGGAACCAGATGCAAATGGAGATCTAAAAATGATTTTCTTCTTGTATGTTTTTCTCTGTATGTTTTCCAGAAGCACCCGGCAGGTTTCCCTTATAGCTCACTGCTCAGACTTGTGTTATGTTGTCACAACTGTGGCCATCTGTCATTAAAGCTGGGCGAATTAAACAAAGGAATGGTTGTGGGGAGGGAGTTAACAGTGTCTGCCACACTTTCATCATGTCACCTTCTTGCCTGGCTTCAAAACCCTTGCCTGATAAAAGCTCTAGATTTACTGCTGAGGTGCCGAGATGCCCCCACGAGGCAGCCCCCTCCTGGGCTCAGCTCCGCGGCCTCCACTGCTGGTCCATATGGGTGCCGGGCACGGCCCAAACGTCCTGCCTTCTCTTCCCTGTGCTTCACGGCCTGTCATGTGTTTACCGTGTCTCCCTCTTTCGGCCACCACAGAACACATGCTTCCCTGCTCATCTCCGCATGTCGACATGCAACCTTTCCTTAGAAGTCCAGATTAGACGTCTTCTCTTCTGCTGAGACACTTGATTCTCCAAAACAGGAGATTTTTCCTTCCTTCATGTTTCTCACATTGTTTTATACTATTTTGATGTTTTCTAATATTTTAGTTATAAAAAGGCGCTATATATTTTTCGCCTTTATGTTCTATTTCCTTGAATTATGCTAAGTAATACTAACAATTATAAAACTGTTGCTTATGATTTGCTAGGCATGTAGAAAAATGGGCACTTTATGTATATTATCTCATCACGCTAATCTTTTAAAAGTATGACTATTTCCTTTTTAAAGAGAAGTAAACTAAAGGTAAGCAAGATTTAGTGACTTGCTTTAAGATTGCCAGGTTTTAAGGGGCTGTCTCTAAGTATCTAAGTGAGCTGTGTTTCCAAACAGTAGCTAGGTTACTCCTTATCGTTGTACCTTTCTAAGTAGTTAAGTCCTCATTAAGTTTGTATTTAAATGAATAAAAGAGTATTTGTTTAAGTTGGCTAATAAAGATAGCCAATCTGTGTAATATGTGCCCTGTACTCACTTTGCTCCCCTTATATTTAAACCAGAATAACAAAATTGTGTCTTTAAGGTATGAAAAATATTTGAATATCTGCCTCAACCTTTCTCATTTTACTTTAGTTATGTAGTCTTTTATTCATTCAATGACAAACATCCGTGTTAAGTGATCACAGACTGGTTGCATGCATCAAGCAATATACTAAGTCACCACACGTTTGGCCCCATCTAACCACTTAGACAGAAAGTGGCTTAAACACAGATGGCGGCCAGCAGGACAACTCTCTAAGTGATAAGTGGTCCTTCAGAATCAAAAACAACTTTCTAGCAGAGGACTCATTCAAACTACCAAAGATCACATTTAAAACAGAGCTCTATTGCCCCAGCATGCATGAAAAGGGGCAGGTCTGTCTGCTGGTAATTAGCACTGACAACTGGAAGCCAGAAACTAAAACCAACTGAGCAGTCCAGTCCCTCACAGACCTGGAAATGACCCCCAGCCGGAGCACATCGTCTGGGCTGACCTAGCTGAAGAATACTCGAAGGACCATAAACAATTCTGTAAGAATGCTAAAGCGTTTACAAAGAAATATGGAAAAATCCGGCCTGTGGACTAAAATCCGCAGCTGCTGATTCCAGCAAGGGTGAGCAGAGCCTCTGAGCGCTGCGTTCAGATGGCCCGCACAGCACGACTCTGGGAAACTGACATGCGCCACCGCCTGGAACTTGCTTGTGTCAGTTACTAACTTTCTACAATTTTCTTAATTGAAAGCGGTCTATGTAACCTGTAGAGAAAGGGTTAAAAATTTAAGATGTTCTAAAAAAAAAAGTGGCCTTAATGACTGGTAGGTGGTTTCTAGGTGGTACAGCTGCTTAATGGATTCAGGTCTCAGGATTAGCATCTCTGCAATGCCCTTGACCTTTCCCTCATGGTTGCAACATGGCTGCTGCGACTCCAGACTACATCCTCACACAACTCACAGAGTTTCCTGATTTCTTGTTGTATCTCAATGGCTGCGACTGGATTATATGCTTGCCCTTAGACCACTAGTCCCGTGTTCCCTGAGATCAAGAATCTCATGATACTTGAACTAAAGTGGGATTCTGCTAGTAAGAAAGAAAGGAGGAGAAGTAGTTTTGAGTCACCAGTGAAAACTGTCTCCCCAGATAAGTGGTACAGAGATGGATAAAAAGGACATGATTCTTGTCCTGGTGAAGATGACTCCTAGCAAGGGGGACACATATTAAATTATAAAATAATTATACGTTGTGATGAGTGATAAGATGGAAATAAACAGGGATCCGTGTAGAAGACTGATGTCTGCTAAAATGAGATGTTTCTGGAATGACCTCTCCATGGAGGCGACATTGAAACTGAGACTAAAGAATGAGAACGAATCAGCCATATGCAGAGCAGAGAGAGGTGTGTATTAATCATTTTTTTTTTTTATTTTCTGCATCTTAGGACGTTTTGACATCTGGGGGACCTTACAGACTTAGTGGAAGATTATCCATCCCAGGGCTAGACCATTCTTAGTCATAGCAAAGGATCATACTGGGAGCGCTCCTTCCAAATGCAGACCAACCTGAATCTATACTCCCCAGTACCCACTTTGTCTAGTCCTCACACACCAAGCCGGTATTTCTCCTGTCCTGACTCACCCCGGGGTCAGGGACCAGGCACCGAGAGACCACTCCTGCAGCCTGCAGTCTGCCGGAGTGATTCAAACTAGCCAGTCCTCAACTGTTTACACGGCCTTGCCGTATGCCTGTCCTGTGGAAGTCCCAATAAAAGATTTGGCCTCAGCTTTCTCCTCACTCCTGTCTTTTGCCACCTGACCAAAAACCTGGCACTTCCCCTTTGGCCCTGTGTGGTGTGGCTCCTTTCTCTTGGGAAATGTACGTAATAAAAACCTTCTCTATAGATGGAATGAGCTTCTCCATGTTGTCACTCAGTCATTTTCATAAATTAGGACCCAGGCTCAGAATGGTGTGGAAGCAAGTGAGAAAACTCTCGGCGGGCACTGCAGAAAATAAAAGCAAGCAAGCGTGGCTGCTGGTTAGCTGGTTTTATAAGACTGGAGAGGGATGAAGACTTATGACTGCCCATCTGCCTGCTCAAGCTCGAGAACCACTGCTGAGACATAAAGTGGAAGAAACATGAGTTCCCGAATGTCCACATGCAATAAGGCTGCATGTATGAATCTGAAGCTCAGAAGAAAGTTTCAGGTAGGAGACTATCCACTTAGGGTGATGTTCAATGCTATGGAATGGGTAAGTTAACTGAGGGAGAGATTTAGAGAAAAGAAAAAGAGGATTGAGGCATGGGTGATTCTCACATTTAGAAGGAGGAAGGGAAAGAGGAGCCTGAAGAATAGTCTGAGGAGTGGGAACTAGAGAGACAGGGGGCGAACTAGGAGTGTGATGCCCCAGAAGCCACGGAGGTGGAGTGTTTCGGGGAGGGAGCGGGGGCCTCCTCTGCTCAGAGCAGAACCTCTCCCCTCCTCACCGAACAGCGGCAGTGCAGGGCTGGAGAACGAGCCCCTGACTCAGGCGTGAGTCTAAGTTAAAAGTAATCCCACCCCCTTGCCAATGTTTGGTACAAGAATGAATGTGAGGCCCAGTTCAGGTCAATAAAATACAAAGAGAAGCGTACTGAAGACTTTGGTGAAAAGTCTTCCTCTCTCTTAACAGAGAGTCACAAGAAGCTAAGGTCTGCCTCTCCCATTGGATGTAAATAATATCGCCCTGATTGATACCAGCAGGCATTTTATGACCACAATGGGACCACGAAGGCATCATTTTAAGGTCATAAATGTCCTTGTTTGTAAAATGGGGATAATGCTCGTACCTGCCTTTCAGAGAATGAAGCTGGCATTTTGGACACCCGTTGTCAGAGATTAAATGGAACCCAAGTCCTTGATGACATGGTTGAGCCACAGAATCAACCAAAGCAAACTTTCTGTTTTGTGAGCTAATAACAGTTCCTTGAGGTTTAGTCAGTTTAATTTAGGATTTCTGTTACTTGTAGCTGGAAGCAGCTTATCTGATACAGTGATATATGAAGGCTATTTTTATTTTTAATTGTCAGAAAGTCACCGATTTATTACACATTCTCAAGAAAGATTATTTGTATGAAATATTGTTCAACGAGTGTTGTAAAGCACTTTTCTAATAAAATGGAATCAGCAACCTAATCTTATAAGACAACAAAAAAAATCAGCTTAAGAATAATGGATTAAGCATTTTACTTATCTGAGAATGAATATATATTTCCTATTAATGTATTCTTCTACAAATCAAGTCATATTTTAATATCAAAACTCCACTGAAACTAATTTTTTGAACTCTCATTTGGCATAAAAGATGCAAATACGGAAAGTCAATGTTTTATCCTTTCCTCAACCTTGAGTAACTGTAGGGATTGAAAATCAGGTCTATGGAAAGAACATCTTGAATATTAAATACGCAAAATACTATAAGCAGGAAACTATATCCATACAAAATCAATGGCTGGGCTGGCTGAAATAGGGATATCTTAATTTCATTTAGAAAATTGATTTATTAAAATACAATAAAGCTTAATACTTGTAACTAATTTTATTTACTGCTGAAATACTGAGGTTGTAGAAAGAATGGTAATCTAGATATCAGGAGCTTTCCATATTAGCTCTGCCTTCCCACCAGTTCTGTAGTCTCAAATATATCATAATTAACCTTGTGTTACTTTATCTAGGCAAGTGAGGAGAGATTGATCTTGGTAACCTGTGAAGCTGTTCTATTTCTGTAATTCCATAATTAAAATCGTGTCTTAAATTTTGAAAGTAAAAACAACTGAAGGCACCTTTTTATAAACACGTTATATGAAATGTACACCATTTCTAATCTCAAATTGCTAATTGTTTTCCATTGATAACGTGGTCTCTTTTCAAACATTTCTATTGGAATTATTTACTAGAAGCACATAGGAAGCTTCCATATAGATGAGTTCATTAAAATACCTGTTTCCCATGCACTGGAAAGACACATTTTAGAGAGAGGTATAAATAGATTGTCACAATGAAAAAGTGACATGTCCTCTTGGTTGTGGTTAGAAACAGGATTACAATTAAGCGTGATTCTTAAGCTAGCAATGTATTTCATAAATCATAAGATTATCACAAATACCATTCTTGTTAAAAATGCCACTGTCAACATTCTCACTTGCAGTGTGGCAAGTGCTACGTCGGTAGGATTAGTCGTGTGGTGTGATGTTTTTAGAGTTTGGTTTGTACCGCAGCATCTTCTGTGACAAGCATGTGTCATTGGTCCAATGACCTAAGTCAGCCATATGCGAATGTAAGCAGCAATGATGATGTTTCTATGTATTTTCCCCCTCTATCAGTGGACAAATGTTATAGTTATTTCCTTTGATCTAGTGTTCTTTTATTTCTCTTCTTACCCCTCCCCCCCCAAAAAAGACGTGTCTATTACACATGATTATTAATTTGGGGCATTTTCTTAGGAAGTTCACTGTCTTCTGTCATCTTAAAAGGCAGTAACACCTAACCTTTGTCTTGATAAATATGATTCAGTTGAGTTAAACCGCTGTTCTTCTAGAACTTAAAAAGTAAAATGCCAATATAAATAAGTGGTAATTATCACTAGAACTGTTCATTTTTAACTATTAAATTTAAACAAGGAGCAATCGCTGTTTGTTCATGCAAAACAAACAGTGTCTGCTTAAGATCTTTTTGATTAATCTGCTTCCCTATGCGCAAATTCAGAAAACACAGCCTTGGGCTCAGCAGGCACATCTATGAAACGAGAAAGCTTTGCTGTCCCAGTCAATTGTTAAGGTTCTCCCAAAGTAGGGGTTTAGCGGCAAACAATGCATATCAGCTGGGGGAAGGGAGACCAAATCTCAGGACACAGGCCAACCCATCCAAGGCATAGCAGATGCAGCCCATTTCTAGAATAATAGTCGGAAACAAAAAGGGGGTTTTGCTTTATTGGGGGGTGAGTGGTTGAATGAGTGGGAAGCGGAGGGATTTAGAGAGAAAGAACTGTTTTCAGATGGAGTGCCAGGTCATACTAGAAACTGCATCCAGAATAAGTATAATGAAAAGAAGGAAACTCTTAATGGAAACTCCTGGCAGGGGCACTGCTGTATGAGGACCAGTCCCTGGGGCTTTGCCCAGCAGGTTAGGTCACCTGGGAGGACAGACACCGAGGGGTGAAAGGTCAGATAGAGCCAGACAGGCTATGTTGGAGAACCCCCATTCTCCCAGAGCCTCTCAACCTGACTAAAAGTCCACAGAAAATCACAGAATGTTTTACTTGGTTGGACTGCTTGTAGAAACTGGTGTAAGGAGAGAGGTGGACGGTCTGGATGTAACGAAGCAGGTGTGAAAGGCTTCCCAGAGGAGCTGAGGGAAGCGAGCTGTGAGAGATCCAGAGGAGCTCCGGCCTGCTACAGGAATTTCTACCGGAGCTGAGGGAGAAGAAGGAAGCCCCAGGTGACCACTGGGTGACAAAGAGACGTAATATGATGACTGCCTACTACATTGTAGGCACTGGCTAGGTCTTTTATGTCACCCAAGCCACCCACACAGGGAAGGCAGGCTAGGTCCGATCTCTCTGGAGTAGAGCTGTCTGGAACAGAGTGATGGGCAGGTCCCAGCTGCTGGTGGGAGACACTGGCTGAGCTCCCAAAGTGGGCTAGGGCTCTGGCCAGTGTGGTTAAGGCTTCGTGTGGGAGTGGGCTTCTGTGTGGGAGAGGGGCTGGCCAGGACACAGGAATCCTAGAAACCCAAGCAGAGGGAGCCAGTGAGGTAGCCGAGCCTCTGGGTATTATATGGGGCTCTCCTATGTAGGCTCATGGACTCATTCAGCAACTCTGTCCCAGGCTTGACTATTTCACACCTTCCTGATTCCTTGGATGAGAAAGTTGATATGCAGATTCAATGACCTTCTAATTTAATTTTGAGTCAGGGTAGAATAGACTGCAGACATAACCATCTGGAAAGGGGCTAAGACAGGGACAGGAATGGACATCAATAAGTACAGAGTTTGAATTTTGATGGGGAGGATGAGACTTATAAATGCTAACTTATTACAGAACAAGTCATGGTAATATATGATGAATTGCTATAATGTGACAAAGACTGAATAAGAACTAAGGCATTGCAGAGTATTGATTCATATATTAAATACATATTAAGAGAAGACCATGGGGCAAGAACCATACTAGATACTGAGGACACCAATATGAGTAACATGATCATTTCTCTCGAGAAGATCACTGTCTGGTGGAGAAACGCATGAATTAAAGAATAATCAAAGCCTGATGTGCTCTATCAGATGTAAGAACGAAGTCTTATGGGAGCCCAGAGGAGAATATCCACCTCAGCCTGGGAGCCACCGACAGCCTCCTGGGGGAAGGAAGACACATCAAAAGGGATGTCAATATACATTTATATAGAAAGAAATCTGGATGTCCTGGATTACGAAATCTTTTTTAAACGAGAAGTCTCTTCTTTCAGAGTCCCACAGAGAAATGTACACACAAAACTAACGATCAACTTTGGCCCTAAGTCCGTTGAATGAGTGAGTTAGGACAAATCATAGGGACTATGCAAACCAAGGTGCCTATCACAGAAAAAGCCCCAGAATCCCTCAGTGCCTCGTTCTGTCCTGTCCTCAGCCATCTCCTGCCTCCTCACCCCAGGCTGCCTCAGGCTGGGGCCGCAGGAGCAGACTCTGAGCTCCGTGCACACCAGGAAGCCACAAGGACTGCCTCACGTGGATTTACAAATCAACAGAACTGGCCAATCTTAAGGGTATTCTTCACGCTCGGTGAGGGGGGAAGAGTTTGGAGAAGGGACAGGGTGGAGAGGAGCCCTGCCTTCTTTGGAGATTCTGAGAGTGCTGTATGACCTACGTTTCAAAGCATGAAGAAACCTAGAAAGGAGTAGTCTTAGCAGAGGGAACCATATGTCGACTTCACCAGGCTGAGAAATTGTAGCAAGTCTAGGGAATGCCAAGGAATGAAGCATGGCTAGACCCCAGGGTGTGAGGAAAGAGGGTGGGGCACAGCAGGAGAGGGGGTCGGGCATTACTCTGCAGAGATTGATGGGCTCTCAGGACAGAAAGTAGCAGTGACACGATCAGATGATCAGATGCTTGCTGGAGAAATATCAGTTGCTCATGTAACAAGCCTAGGTAGGCCTCTTCCGTCCTTCACTGCCACCCAACGGCTGTAGGTAAGGGGGAGCGTGAGAGCCGGGGAGAAGGAGAATCCTTCCACTAAGGCACCGGAAACAGGGTGAGGGAGACAGCAGACTCCAGAAGGTGGCGAGGGAGAAACACTGTCAGGATTTCTCAGAAAATACGTGAGACATCTGCTGGGAAAGACTTATAAGACTAAAATGCCATTTTGTGGGTGCTGGTGTATACACCTAGGAGTAAGGTTGCTAGATCTGTGGTACCTGTTTACTTTTTGAAGATCTGCTGAACTGTTTTCCAAAGCAGCTGCACCATTTTACATTCCCACCAGCCGTGTATAATGGTTTTAATTTCTCCATCAACACTTCTCGTTTTCATCCTTTAATTTTAACTACCTTTGTGGGTACCTAAGTTTAATTTTGGCTTGCATTCCCCTAACGACTAATGATGTTGAGCATCTCTTCATGTGCCTATTGGTCATCTGCACACCTCTTTTGGAGAAATGTCTATTCAAATTCTTTGCCCATTGTTTTAACTGGGTCATCTTTTTATTGTTGAGTTATAACAGTTCTTTCTTTATTCTGGATACAGGTCCCTTGTCAGATATACAATTTGCAAATATGTTCTCCTATTCCTTCTCTTACCTTTTCACTTTCTTGATAGCATCCTTTGAAGCTTAAAGTTTTTCATTTTAATAAAGTCTAATTTATCTTTTTTTTTTTGCTGTTGTTTACATCATATATAAAAACCAATTTGCTGTTCATGTCATATATAAGAAACCTGAGGTCATGAAGATTTAGTCCTCTATTAAAGTTTTATAATTTTAGCTTTTACATTTAAAATGTATATTTTACATTTACATATTACACTTATATTTTACATTTACTGTTTACATTTAGGTCTGTAACCCC
>PVKZ01004471.1:0-82139 GCA_004027375.1 Macroglossus sobrinus
AGCTGGGGCCCGGTGCAGGTCAGGTGGGGAGTGGGGGGCACGGCTGGGGCCCGGTGCGGGTGAGGTGGGGAGGCGGGGTTATGGCTGGGGCCTGGTACGTGTGAGGTGGGGAGTGGGGGGTACAACTGGGGCCCGGTGCGGGTGCAGGTCTCTGCGCAAAGACCACCCCACCTCGGTGGTGTCTGTGGCCATCGTGCCCATGTGACGATGAGGAAACTGAGGCTCGGGACAGATCCGTCAGAGGCAGTGACTCCACCAGGGAGTGTTTGCCCCAGAATCCAGCTAGAAGTGCTTCGGGCCGAGAGCCCAGACTACCAGGGACCACTGTGGGGTCTACACAGTGGGACCAGGGCCCAGAGGAGGTGCCCACCTGGCTGGCTGAGCAGGGTGGGGATGGCGCTCCGGCTCACGCGGCCCTGACACTCCCCCACCCTCGCCGCTTCTTCCTCCCCTTCAGACAGAGCTGCCGTCCTGGAGGAGGGGGCCTCGACGGACGAGGTCGCCAGTGCCCCGTTGGCCCTGGAGCCGATCAGCACCCCAGCTCCTAAGAAGAGCTCCCCAGAACCCGTGGACAAGCGCGCCAAAGCCCCCAAGGCTCGCCCAGCCCCCCCGCAGCCCAGCCCAGCGCCGTCCGCCTTCGCCACCTGCCCAGCTCCTGAGCCCTTTGGGGAGCTGCCGGCCCCCGCCCCGGCCCCCGCGCCCCTCGTCGCCATGCCCATCACCATGCCTGCCACCCGTCCCAAGCCCAAGAAAGCCCGGGCCGCCGAGGAGCCGGCCGGCAAGGGCGCGCGGAGGCCCGGGGAGCAGGCCGAGCTGCTCGTCAAGCTGGACCACGAGGGCGTCACGTCGCCCAAGAGCAAGAAGGCCAAGGAGGCACTGCTGCTGCGGGAGGACCCGGGGGCCGGCGGCTGGCCGGAGCCCCAGAGCCTTCTGGGCCTGGGCGGCTATGCCCCAGCGGCCGGGGGCGGCGAGCCCAAGGCCGCGCGGCCCAAGGCTGGAGACGGCGAGCTGGCCCAGGAGTCCGGGGAAGGGCTCACGTTTGAGGACTCGGGCCACGCCAAGAGCCCAGACAAGGGCCAGACGGAGCAGGACGGGGCCGAGGAGTCGGAGAGCGGCAGCAGCAGCAGCAGCAGCGACAGTGGCAGCAGCAGTAGCAGCAGCAGCAGCAGCAGCAGCAGCAGCAGCAGCTCCTCGGAGACCGAGGGGGAGGAGGAGGGCCAGGCCGGCGGGGGCGGGGGCCGGAGCCACACGGCCCCCAGCTCCAGGGCGTGCTCCTCCTCCTCGTCGTCCTCCTCCTCCTCCTCTTCCTCCTCCTCGTCATCTTCGTCCTCCTCGTCGTCGTCATCCTCATCATCCTCCTCCTCGTCGTCATCCTCATCCTCCTCCTCATCCTCGTCCTCATCCTCCTCGTCCTCCACCACCGACGACTCTTCCTGCAGCTCAGACGAGGAGGTGGCCCCCGCCGCCACGGCCGGCGCCTCCGCCCCACCGGTCCTGCCCAGCAAGGCGCCCAAGCAGGCGGGCAAGGCGCGCTCCTCGGCCCACTCCCCCGGCAAGAAGGCGGCGGCGCCCCCGCCCCAGGCCCCCCCTCCGCAGCCCCCACAGCCCCTGCAGCCCAAGGCGCAGGCCGGGGCGGGGGCCAAGAGCCGGCCCAAGAAGCGAGAGGGCGTCCACCTCCCCACCACCAAGGAGCTGGCCAAGCGGCAGCGCCTGCCGTCCGTGGAGAACCGGCCCAAGATCGCCGCCTTCCTGCCGGCCCGGCAGCTGTGGAAGTGGTTCGGCAAGCCCACCCAGGTAGCCAGGGAGCGGGTCCGGGGCGGGGGGTGTCTCTGCTCTGCGCCGGCCCTTCCCCCACCCCTGTCCTCCTAGCGACCCCGCAGCGGGGGGGTCCCGTTTCATAGATGGGTCCGCTGAGTCTCAGCGCCCAGCTGTGCAGCCTCAGAGCAGGGCCGCCCGCTGCTTCCGGGGGCCCAGATGCCACCCTGCTGTGACCCCAGGCAAGCAAACGTGCAGGGACCAGCAGGGCCCCTAGTAGGTGCTCCGTTCCCGGGCCCCAGGGTGTTGCCACCTCGTGGTGGGACCGACGGCTCCCGGCATCAGCTCACTCTCAGCTGCTCCCTCCCTCTGCACGGCAGAGCGGCTCGGCTCGCTGCTGGCCACTTGGCAGCCCCGTAGAAGGCGCGCCTGTCCCTTTATTTGCCTGCAGACCAGGGCTGGCTCCTGGGCCTGGCTGGGTCACGTGCTCGCCCTCATGCTCCTTGGTGTGGCCCGAAGGGCAGAGTGTTCTGGTGGGCCGGGTCTGGGTCCCGTGGCTGTTCCTGTAGTAGAGAATGGTCGGTTCTCCAGAAGGAGCCCCCTCGGGCCTGCCCTGTGCCTGCCCACCGTCTGCACACATGGACATGTGACACATGCATGTGTTATGTTGTTCACAGACGCATGGACACACACACGTGCACACCTGCATATGCATGCGCACACACACGAAGCTTCCACGTGCAGGAGGGGCCTGACCCCTATGGTCACTGGTCTGTCCCTTGCCCCTGGCTCATGTCCACTGTATCCTTGTCCGCGGGTGTGGATGGCCAGGTTTGCCCACAGCGGCCGTCTCCCTAGTCTGGGGCCCTTTGAGGTTGTGCCCGAGGTAGGTTCAGGGGAGACGCCGTGCTGGCTTTGCCTCTTTGAAGCCAGATCCTGCCAGGACATGGGCAGAGGGGGGATTGGGGGCTGACACCGGTGGGCTGTGGGGTCTCAGCACTGCACCTCTCCAGAGCTTGGGGAGTTCTGGTGCATTTGCGTCGTCAGCTCCCTGGGGTGCGTCAGCCGGGCCGGAGAAGTTGGGGGGTGTTCAGAATCGGAGCCAGCTTGGGGACTTGGTCTTGTAGCAGCCTGTCTGCCACTGCCCCAGCCGGGGACACTTTAGCATAGGGGTGTGCCCCTTTGCTCGGTGGGGTGCCCCCTTCAGTTCTCCCCCTCCTTTGGGCCTCCCAACCTCCGACACTCCAACTTGAACCTGAGGCAGCTGGCCTGCCGCCACCCTGCAGGGCTAGGTCACCTGCCAGCTAGCTGGCTCCAGGCCGAAAGGGACAGCAGACGAGCGTGTAGGTTCCCCTTCCAGGCCGGGCTCCCTGGAGCTCTCATCTCATGGGGGCTCTATCGGGATCACCCAGGAGTGACAGCTTCCGAAACAGGGACAGGCACGTCTTCACTGTCTTGCCTTCCCTGTGACTGACCTATTCCTTATTCCAGCATCTGCCATTTACAGGTTTCCTCGTTAGTGTCCCTGAGTGCTCGTAACTGCTGCAGAGGGCAGAGCACAGGGCCAGGCTTATTGGGCTCTCGAGCAGAAAGGCCCAGAGCTGTCTGGCCTCAGGTGCAGCTCCATCCAGCTGGGGGCTGTTTCCAAGCTCCAGGCTTTGGCTTCTCCTTCCTTTGTCCTGGTTTCTTTGTCCAGGAAGAACCCTGTCTCTTGGGGACAGGAAGCCCCAGTAGCTTTCAGTCCACATTCTGCCAGCTTAGAAATGACAGAAGGAAGTGTCTCTCCCAGGGGTTCAAGCTACAGGTGGGATCTTTGTTCTGGGGCCTGCGCCCACCCCCGAGCTCATCGTGGAGGCCAGGACGGGATGTTGGGGTTGGCCAGACAGAGTCCCGTGCCTGCCACAGGGGAGCGGTCAGCCCCACTGGGTAGCCCCCTCCACCAAGTGGGGCGGTTTGTGGGAAGGGGCGTAGCCACTGGATATCTAAGACACAGCTGGTGTCAGGGCTGAGTCGGTTTAGAAGTCTTAGCTGTCCATCTCACCCTGAATTGACTGAGCTGAAAAGAGCTGGAGCCTTTTATAGAACACGAGAAATTAATGACACAGACCTCTTAAAAAGCTTGTCACCACCAGGGATCCAGTAAATTAAAGGCAGAAAGGGGACTGTGGGCTACGGGAGGAAATTAGCACGTAGGTTTTCCGACTGAAGCAAAGAAAAAATTGACTTTGAGCCTCCTGGAGCGAGGCAGCCGTGCTTGGGGGTTAATGATGCAGGGGCATCTCTCAGCCTGCACCCCAGGGGCACCCCGACACAGGCCACTGACTCATCCCGAGGCTGCACAGCAGCGATGCGCCCTGGGACCCCCATCCCCTTCCTCTCCTGGGGCTGTGCTTTGTGGCAGCCCCCCCAGTCCAAGTGAGACAGCGATGGGGGCTGAGTGATGCCCAGCTGCCAGCCCCTGGGCTTCACCTCCCGTGTCTCCTCCCTGCAGCTCACTGTCCCTGACGGGGTCAGCTCGGGGGTCAGCTGTACCCCAGAGGCTGCTGTCAGGATCAGTGAGGGGGGCCAGCCCGCCTCGTGGCGTCAGTTGCCAACGCTGCGGTATAACAGGGCCTCGTCACCCTCTTAGTGGCAGGAAGCGTGGACACTCAGTGTGTACGCCAAAGCGAGGAGAGCCGGTGCCCCCCTTGGAGCCAGGAGGGGCTCCCCACGCTTCCCCTGCTCCCTGCAGAACAGCGCGTGGGGGGGCAGGGGCGGGGCCGCGTGCGTGCGTGGGCGGGGCGCGCCTGACCCGACGCTGTGCCCCGCAGCGCCGCGGCATGAAGGGCAAGGCCCGCAAGCTCTTCTACAAGGCCATCGTGCGCGGCAAGGAGGTGGTGCGCATCGGCGACTGCGCCGTGTTCCTGTCGGCCGGCCGCCCCAACCTGCCCTACATCGGCCGCATCCAGAGCATGTGGGAGTCCTGGGGCAGCAACATGGTGGTCCGCGTCAAGTGGTTCTACCACCCCGAGGAGACCAGCCCGGGCAAGCGCCTCCACGAGGGCCAGGTGAGTCACGCTGGGCGCGTGCGCAGTGGGGGGCCGAGGCGGGGTGGGGCCGAGGGCGCCGGGCTCACCGCTGCCCTTCGTCTGCCACCCCCAGCACTGGGACCAGAAGTCCGGCCGCGGCCTCCCCGCAGCCCTGCGGGCCTCCAGCCAGAGGAAGGACTTCATGGAGGTAAGGACCGTGGGCGGGAGAGGGCCCCGCCGGCCCACCCCAGCGCCCAGGCAGGGGCTGGCCCCAGGGTCAGCGAGGCCTCTGAGCTGCTGCTTCGGGGTCTCTGTCTCCCAGCCTCCGGGCCTCTCAGTGTCTGCCCGCCCTTGTCCACGGTTCTTCTGTCTGGGCCTCGGGCCGGGGCGGGGCCTCCCCTCTCCCCGCCCCCGTCCCCGCCCCTGACAGCCGCCCGCCCCGCCCACAGCGCGCCCTGTACCAGTCCTCCCACGTGGACGAGAACGACGTGCAGACGGTGTCGCACAAGTGCCTGGTGGTGGGCCTGGAGCAGTACGAGCAGATGCTCAAGACCAAGAAGCACCAGGACAGCGAGGGCCTGTACTACCTCGCCGGCACCTACGAGCCCACCACGGGCATGATCTTCTCCACCGACGGCGTGCCCGTGCTCTGCTGAGCCGGCGCCCCCGGCTCGGGGCCACGTGCGTTGGTGTGTGCATGCGAGTGTGCCTGTGGACGCCCTGGTGCGTGTGTGTACGTGTGTGCCCGTATGCATGCACGTGTGTGCACACATGCGCACACGTCTCCAGCCCCCCTCTCCAAACCCCTCGGTGCCTCCCAGGAAGGGGGCTCCTCTCAGCTATCAGGGTATGGCCCTGCCCGGCCCCTCAGGCCTCCCCTCCATCACCTTGTAAGCACTTGGGCAGGCCGGGCCCCAGGACCCCCGCTGACACGGACTGAGGGGGCTTCCGAGGAACCAAACTGACACTCTGGGGTTCCTGCTGCCTGCGGGTCCTCCTGGAACTCCCAGCACCAGGCCCCCCTCAGCACGGAGCCACCACCCCTGAGCCTCCGGCTGTAGGACGGGGCGGCCCACGCCCACCAGCCTCACTGGCCAGGCCTGCTCCGGGCACCTGCCAGGGGCACAGCTGTGGCCCGCAGGATCTGGACTCTGGGAACAGAGCCAGGTGGGGGGCCCAGTGGCATCGGGTGGAGGGGCTGCGTGCCCTGAGGCCCCAGCCAGGCCCCCGGTCTGGTCCAGACCTTCACACTACAGACAACCCAATGGTGCTGAAACCCTCGACCTGGCCACACCCGGAGGGAGGCGGCAGTTCTTAACCTGTACAGTTTTATTGTACCGAGACTTCTCCCTGTATCATACGCCTTTAAACGGAGTCCACTTTTTAATTATATATATAAAGATAAATATATATAAATATATATAAATATAAACTTTTTAAAACTGTGAAAAAATAGCTATGAAATTATAAAAAAAAAAAGCAAACACATTCTGACGTGCAGAATATTATTTTTTATTTCTTGTTAGATTGTGAGTGTCTAGCACCCAGCTTCACGGGCCCCCTTGTCCCAAGCACACCCCGCCCCCCCGCTGCTCGGCCCAGGTGTACTGTACTTGCCCCCAGAGGGAGAAGGAGTTAGGGAGAGCAGAGGCTGAGAGGAGGTGCCCCCCGCTGCGGGGGCCCCCGGCTCCTGGAAGCACTTGCCAGCCCCGCGCCCTCCAGGCGGACGGGAGGCCTCATCCAGACAATCTTAAGGGAAGGAAAAGCCAGACTTTGGTTTTGTTTTTTTGGGGGAATTATCGTTTTCCTTTTTTTTTTTTTTTAAGTTTCTTTTGGAATTTTGTTTGTTGGCGAATTCTGTGTGATCTTTTTCATAAAAAGAAAAAACGTTATAATTGGAAAGTACTGTTGTCTGGAGTGGTTCATTTCAGGGGCTGGCGGGGCTTGGTGTCTGGATGTGGCTGCTGGTGGTGGTGGCCGTGGGGGCGGGGGCTGCCGCCAGCGCAAGGAGCCCCGTGCATCTGGGTGGCCTCCGGCCGCAGAGTGGCTGTTTAAATTCGAGTTGATTGAAATGAAAGGGAAGGAAAAGATGCTTGGCTGTGCCAGCTGCGGATCCAGTGTGTCAGCGGGGCCAGACATGGCCGCTGGCGGCCGGGCTGGGAAGCCAGGTCAGTGCGAAGGTCTCTTGGCCGTTTGTGGGACCTCAGGCCATGCGTCTCCTCTCTTTAAAAGGTGGGACCGAGTGTCCCCGGCCACACGCACGCCCACGCCGGTCTGCGTGGCCCTGAGCAGTGCAGAGACCGAGGGGCGGCCCCCCTCAGGGGCCGGGAGGCTGGGCCGTGGCCCGGGCGCTGCCGCCCTCCTCCCTGAGCTCCGCTCCCAGCCTGACACCACGGGCTTCGCCCGGCGACTCGGTGCGGGGAAAGCGGATGAGCCTGCGGCCTGTGTCACGGCTGCGTGCAGAGGGCTCGGCGCAGCGATCAGAGGCGTGAATTCACGGGAGGCGGCGTCTGGCCACGGACAGACACCCCGAGTTGCACCCGGTGGGCGGCCCCTCCCGCTCCGGGGGACGCAGAGCAGCGCGCTGGCGCCATCTGGTGTCCGCCGCTGGCATCGCCCGGTACGGTGACTACCAGATGCTCACCGGATGTCCCCCAAGGGTGGGCCCCCGAAACTGAAGGCCTGGAGCACAGGCAGCCCCTAGGGCAGCCAGCTCCCTTCCCCAATCCTCTTCCAACCGCCTTGGGGGAAACTGAGGCGCAAGGCAGTGTGGGAATTTGTCCAAACCACACAAATCAACAAGAGCCCAGAATACTGGGCCTCAGGTCCAGGCTCAGCCTTGGGGCAGGAAGCAAGTGGCATCCTCCCCTCTTTTTCTTCCTCCCTCTTAAAGTGGGCAGGATGCAATCACTTCCCCTGACCTGAGGGCCTTCGAACCCCCAAGTGCTTCCAGCCCCCACCTCTGCCACGCACCCCTCCCCACAAACGTGGCTGTGGCCTGCCAGGTAGGGGACCCTCCTGCAACCTGACCTAGCCCCGCCCACCCGCTAGAAACTTCAGGCCTGGGTGCAGGCAAGGCACCTTTTCAGAGGAGAAGACAGGGGCCCCAGCCCTGTGGGCAGACCGCGGCCTGTGGGGACCCCTCCCCCACTCCCAGCGGCAGCCCCCACCTGCGCAGACACTTCTCGGAGGCAGTCGTGGGGCACTGTCACTGCTTTCATCTTTTAATGGCCAGTGTGGTACAGTTGGTGGACGCAGCGGCGGGGTGGTCACAGCTGTGCTGTGCGCGTGGAGAGGTGGGCCGCCCTCCCCTTAGGAAAGCCCGGCTTCAGCGGGACGCCCCGGGAACCCCCTCGGCTCAGCGCCTAGCCCACCCGGAGCTCAGGTAGGGCCCAGGCTGGGGCGGGCCCCCAGCCCTCCTTGCCAGGGTCTCACCTTCCCCCTTGGGCCTTGCCAGGTGGGGACCGAGGCATAGGTCAAGAGGTGCTCCAGCCAGATGTGGGGCCGGTTCTGAGGTCCCACCCGGTCTGTCCTGAATCACCCACAGTGGAGGAGCCAAAGGGGCCCACGGTGGGGGGGAGGGGCCCGGGTCAGGCACAGACCCCCCCAGGGCTGCGGCATCAGACCGGGGCTGGCCGGGAGCAGCTCTGGGGGTGAGGGGGGCACCCCCACGCCCACACACCATGGTCTGCCTGGCTCCGACTCCTCTGGGGTGAACGTGGTGTTCCGGAGAACCAGGGTTTAAGGCTCAAGAGGAGGGGGCGTGCCTAGGGGGTGACAAGGCTGGGGCCCGGCCCTGTCCTCTGAGGACCTCTCACGTTTATGGGGGGTCCCTGGCGAGGGAGGGGCTGGGTCAGGCACTATGGATGGACAGTGTGGTTGGGGCCACAGGGCCCTGAGAGCTGGCCTGGAGGTGGAGGCCACCAGGAGGACACCGGCTAGTGGTCAGCTCTGGAGGGGATGGCTGTGAATGACCTCACAGAGCACTGGCCTAGCTAGCACTGGGACCACTGGACACAGACAAAGGGTGAGGGGTGGGCATGAGACAGGACGCAGGGCACAGTGTTGGGCGGAGCCCCGGGGGCAGTGACATGGCCCCAGCCTCCTGGGGCTGCACTGATGGGCAGCTGGGCCCAGAGGGTGGCATACTGGCACGGGGAAGAGGTCCCACAGGCACTGCAGGCAGGGACAGGGAGGGGCCTCGGGGCTAGGCCCCCGGCGAGGACCCCGGCGGCCTCCCGGGGCACGGCCGGCTCAGAGCCGGGCCGGGAAGGAGGCGTTGGCGGTGGGGGTGGGGGAGCAGCTGCTGTGGGCGTCGCGGGTGAGGCTGTAGGTGCAGTAGGCCACGGCGGAGCCGAGCGTCAGCCCTGTCATGTAGGACACGGTCATGGTGTTCCCTGTAGAGGAGACCAGGCACGTGTGGTGGGGGGAGAGGGGCAGGCTGGGGTGTGGTGGGGGCACAGCAGCCGCATCCACGAGGACAAACCCAGATCCCCGGGGGCGAACCAGCCGCCCCTTGACGGAGGGCTGGAGCGCAGCCTCGGCTGCTCAAGTGTGAAGCGGGTGACAGCTGCCAGCTCCTGGGGAGGGGCTGCCCGAGGCGGGGGCCAGGCCTTGCCTGCTTCTCCCCATCTCCAGTCCCTCGCCTCTACCTGCTTCCTTGTCATGAGCAGTTTGGGCCGACTAATGGGCTTCCGGAACCTACTGTGTCTGCAGCCCAGCTCTGGCACCCTTTCCCCATCTCGGCTGACACGCAATCCGACCTTCCCGCCCTGAGCTGCGGGAGTCCGTTTCCTGCCCCCATCCTGTTTCTCAGCAGAGCAGACCCGGACCCCCAGCGCCTTCTAGGCCCCTCCGCCTGCCCCGCCCCTGCCGCACACCGAGCATGCGCGGCCCCTCGCCGCTTCCTCCCGGTCTCCGCTCAAGACGCCTCCTCAGAAAGCCTTCCTGGATTGCTCCGCTTACACCGTGAACCCCTGACCCTGACTCCCCATCGCATTTTCCTCTGCTTTGCTTGTCTCTTCGTCTGTCACCTCTGGACTGTCATCCCCAGGAGCACAGCGATCGCTGTTTTGTCACTACTGTTCCCACCATCTGGAACAGCGCCGGCACACAGGTGGCCGTGGACTGAAGGAGTAGGTGACTGAGGAAGGACCCCACACCTACAGTCCCTCAAGGTCGACCTGGCTCCGAGAACCCAAACGCGCCCTTTGGCTGTGTGGCCTCAGCTTCTGTGGCCTCGGGGTCCCTGCCTGGCGGTGGGGCGCTGATGGTCTCGAGGCATTGCGCGGCTGAGCGGGGTGGCCCGAGACAGCCCCTCGGGCAGGCTGGGCGCTGGCCGGGCACGGCCTTACCTGCCAGCTCCCGCTGCGCGGGGCCCACGCTGCCGGAGGCCAGGATCATGGGCACGCTGCCGAAGTAGCCGTTGCTGATGCCCACGAGCAGCGAGAAGACGCAGGGCCAGGCCGGGTGGCGGAGCGCGGGCGTCCCGCTGGGGTAGACGCACAGGATGAAGAGGGGGATGAAGATGGCACGCAGGCAGGAGCAGGCCAGCAGGTGTGTGCCCCGCCAGTCCACGGGCAGGGCTGCCAGGATCTGCGAGGGGGTGGGTGGGTGGGTGGGGCGATCAGGGGGAGGAGCCAGGATGTGACCCCGCCCCTCGCGAGCCCCGCCCCCGAGGCTCCGCTGCAGCCTCCAGATGCTCACCCTGTCCCCAGACTCTCCCGGCTCAGTCCAGCTCAGTGTCCTGTCCTCCCCCAGCTTTGGCCACGAAAACCCAGCAAATGACCCCGTTACAGCAAAACAGTCCTTGCCCTGTGCCCGGCACCCACTGAAACACGGCGCACGCCCTGGTTCAGTCCTCACAGGACCCTCGCGGGGCGGGGCTGCTGACCCCATTAGAGAGATGAGGAATGTGAAGCCAGGGGGCTCAGGCCCCTCGCATGGCAGGACCGGGAGTCGAACCCACTCGCTCCCTCTCCAAGCAGCTTCTCAGCCTCTCAGCTGTGTGACCTCGGGCACACGCTGCCCCTCTCTGAGCCTCTGGTTCTCCACCCATCCAGACGAGGCCCATGGCGGGACCGGGCGCTCCGATCCTCCCGGACCCCACCCCTGCACCCACCTTGCCCACGAAGTCGGAGAGGTTGAACACGGCCATGGCGAGGATGGGCAGCCACTCGCCCAGGACGCAGTGGCGGATCTCAGACTCGAGGCCCGGGAACAGGCACAGCGTGATGAAGTAGGTCACAGCGATGGACAGCATGTCGGCCCAGATGACGCGGGCCACCGCGTAGCGGTGCAGCAGCAGGGCTGTGGGGGCGGGCTGGGGGTCAGGGGCGGGACACCATGGCCCCTCCGGCCCCTCGGTCCCCTGCCAGCCCGAGCGCCGCCCCCCACCCCCGCGCATGTGCAGACCGGAGGATCGGGCCCGTGGGGCTGGAGGGCGGCCCGCCCCCCACCTCCGTGAGCTAATGGGGCCCCGCCCCCACCTCGGAAGGAGGACCAGCTCCACGGGGCTCTGGGCCGAGGTGCGTCGAAGCGCGTGTAGGCTCCCCTGCCGCTGATGACCACCTCGTGGGCCGGGCTGTCCCGCGGGGACCCGCTGTCCGCCAGGGCTGAGCCCTGGTTCTCCTGGAGGCCGGACAGAGCGGGACGGGGTCTAGGTGGGGGCCCCTCACGGCTCTCGGCCCCTGCCTGCCTGGCCTCCTCGCTGTCCCGCGAACACCACGCTCCCCCCAGCCCCAGCCTCCACAGCCTTGCCAGGTTCCCAGCGCCCTTCCTGTGGATCGTCACCTTCCTGCACCGCACAGGTCAGGTGTCAACCAGGAGCCGAGCCTCAGAAACCCCCCTGACCCCTCGGAGGCCCCAGACCCCCCCCCCCCCCCCCCCCGCTCTCCCCCAGTGTGGGCCTCAACCCGGCTCACGGCCCTTTGCCTGTCTCCGGGTCTGTGGGCTCCAAGGAGCATGGTGACTCTGGCTCATTGCAGTGTCGCCAGCCGAGGGCCTGGGTGACTGGAGAACATCCTGGCTCCCCCTGCCTTGCCCTCCTCATGGCCCTGCTCTCCTGAGCCTTAGCCCTGGTCCCCTGGGGGCTATGCAGCCCCGCCGCCACCAGAGGGCGCCCAGCTCCCCGTCACGGCACCGGGAGGGCTCGCTGGTGGCGCTCGGGCCACAAGACATGAAACCTTGGTCCATATAATGAAAGAGGCCCCACGGGAAGGGAGCTGAGACCACAGCCCGGGCGGGGGGTGGGGCAGCCACTCAGGGGGGGCTCCGTCAGGACTGGGTCGGGGCTGTGCCCGTCTCCTTCCCCAGCAGCGCAGACTGGGACCCCGGGCAGCAGGGGGGGGGCGGGGCTTACGAAGTGCACGTGCCCGGCGGCGGCGTCGTGGTGCACGCGGTAGCCTGTGCCCGGGGCCCGGCGGCCGGCGCGCGGCCGCACGGTGTGGTGCAGCACGAAGCGGCTGCGTCGCACCAGCAGGTGCAGCAGGAAGCAGAGCAGCTCGAGGCCGGCGGACACCAGGAAGAAGATGAGCGTGCTGGCCAGCTCGTCGGGCAGCAGCAGCTTGGTGAGGATGCGGCTCAGGGAGACCATCACGCCTGCCGTGCCTGCGGGGGCGGGGCGAGGGCCTGGGGCGTCCACCCGGCCTGAGCACCCCCAGCCCGAGCACCCTTGGCCCTGCCACAGGGCAACATGCACCACAGGACGGGCCCAGGCCACCCCTCCCCTGCCCTGCTGCTGCTCGCACACCCCTGGGGCGTTTAAGTGCCTGCTGAGGACACCTGTGGGCGCAGGCAACATAGGCCCCGCCTTCCTGGGGCTCGGCAATGCATGGGGGGGGGGCAGCAGAGACCAGGGGGCTGTCACGGATCCTGGCGGGCAGGAGCGGGTAGGGGCCCTGTGTGCTCGTGTCCAAGCAGCCTGAAGGAGGCAGGTGGGTTCCCGTCCAGGCCCGGAGGGAACACTGAGGCCACCTAGAGGCAGGTGCGTCTCAGAGTGGGGCCCCAGTGCCCGGGGCTGGTACTGCCCCTGGGCAGAGAGGGGACAGGGCAGCAGGGGGAGCCGGCCCCCTGGAGGAATCGGTGGGCAGTCCCAGTCCCAGGCCGCTGGGCAAGTTCTGGGTTTGAGCACGAGTGCCCTGCTCGGAGCAGAGGCAGGTGGGAGATGGGGGGGCGGCCTTGGGAAAGTGTGTTTGAGAAGCCAAGGTGGGTGCTGAGCAAGCTTGGCTCCTAGGGCTGATACTCCAAGGGGAGCTCGGTGATAAGGGGTGGCACTGACGTCACAGGTACGGGTAGGCTCACCCCGCCACACACACACACACACACACACACACACACACACACACAGAATGCACACCACGGGCAGACTCAGGGCCCCCCAGTATGGATGGTGCATGCAGACTGGGTCTCAGAGGCGTGTGCTTCTCACGTCGCGAAGGTCGCCGGCCCCAGCCAGACGGGCCCGGAGCTTCGTCATGGGGGTTCCCCGGGAAGAGGCCTCCGGGGCCCAGGCGGCCCAGCACCCCCAACCCCGGCGTCGGCAGATACTCACTCTCCCCCGTCATCACGCCCTGCGTATACCTCTTGGGCAGCATCCCCGTGTACCCGTAGAAGCTGGATTGCTGCACTTGAGGGAGAGAGAGTAACCGTGAGACACCGCTTGTCACCTGTCCGCTTGGCACCGAATTCCAAAGTGTGAGGACACGGTGCTGGGGAGGCTGTGGCACACGGACGTCACCACCACCAGGAGCAGAGGGCCTGGGTCTAACCGCCCCGCAGGGCGGGGTGCAGACAGCACCACCCACCACAGGGACCACCTACTGCCTGCCACGTGCCGGCCTTGGGGCCAGCCGGGGGCCTTGACCACGAAACACGAGTGACAATGACACGTGTCCCTTCTACACCAGGCAGAGAAAAGCCCACAGGGACTTCTGGTCCTTCCTTCACCCAGATGTGGAGACAGAGGAGGCCACGTGTCAGCCTGAGACCCTGAGTGGCTGTGTGGATCCCGCTGACGTGTCGGGCACGAAGCAAGAGCCAGAAACTAGTCTCGTTTCTTGAAGCCACTGAGATTTCCGGGCTCACGTGTTACTTCAGCATAACCTGTCCCGCCCTGACCAGCTCGGGTGTGTCCGGGGACAGCACGTGGCCGAGGAAGTCCCTGCCCACGTGCTGGCGATCAGGGTGTCCTGGTCCCAGCGTTTCTTTTTAAGAAAACAGCACAGACCTGAGGGCTGTGAGTGGATTGAGGATATTTCAGGAAATCTTGATTGCATTTATACGGAATCCTTCCTGGAGAAGGAGCTCAGCCTTAAAGCTGGATGTCACTAAGGGGACAAGTGGGGGAAGGTGCCACGCCCTGCTCACCTCCTGTACTACGCCCCAGGCACGCGAACAGGGATGGGCGCAGGGGGCCCTCGGGGACTCAGCCTGCCCCCCGCCCCCTCCCCCGGTCCCTACCTGTGCAGCCGAAGGCCACGGTGCCCACAGCAGCCAGGTTGACGGCGTAAGCCTGTTCCCGAGAGAAGAGCTGCAGCCACACGTCACAGACGCTGATGAAGAGGAGGGGGCCCAAGGCCAAGAGGTAGCCTGTGGCGGGAGAGGCGAGAGGGGACCCTCTTTCCACAGCGAACCCCATAACATTCCCAGGAGGCGTCCCCATTTTGGGGGCCAGGGGACGGAGGTGCGGGGGGCGGACGGGGGGCGGGGACGGCATACCCGCCGTGATCCTGCTGTGCAGGCTCAGCCTCTCCACCAGCGCGTTGTTGAGCAGCACGGCCACCAGTGCCACCAGGATGTAGGTGAGGCTCATGTCAAACACGATCGAGGTCCCTGCCGGGGGCCAGCAGCGCAAGCGCTCGGGGGAGCCCCAGCCCTGCACCCGCCCCGCCGGGCAGGGCCCCCTCACTCCGCCCCAGACGGGCCGACGGCCCCGAGGAGGCGAGTGACGGCCCCGAGGCCACTCGGCGACTCAGAGCTGAGCCGGGATTTGAACGAAACGGGCTCCCGGAGCGAGGGCCCGCCCGCGGGGTGTCCGGCGGGCAGCGGCCGGCTCCGACGGCGGGGTGGGGGGTCCCCACCTGGGAACTTGTGGTGAAGGTAGTCCACGTCGGTGATGAAGCTGTTGTAGGGTAGCAGGAAGCCCACGCCGGCCAGCAGCATCGCGAAGTAGATGGCGTGGTAGCGGTCGTCGGGCGCCGGCTCCTCTGCGGCCACGGCCGGGACGCCCGGGGGAGAGGCGGACAAGCCCAGTCAGGGCCGGCCACCGCCGTGCCCCTCGCACCCGGCAGGGGCCGCCGCCCGCCGCCCTGGCCCCCGCGCAGGGGCCACACCACCAGCGCCACCGTCGAAGGTCACCCAACGTCACACTGCCACCATGACCAACGTCACCATATCCGTGGTCCCTCGTCACCACGGCCACTGCCACTGTTCCCTGTCACCACTCTGGCTCCCTCCGTCCCCACAGCTGTGGTCGCCGATGTCACCTGCATCTCGGCCATTGTCACCACCACTGGAGCCACCGCCTTCATTTCCGTAGCCACTATAACCTTGGTGGCTGTCACTATGACCGCCCCCTCCACCACGGCCACCGTCGCCATGGCCGCCGCCACCTCCACGGCCACAGCTGCCCCCCTCATCAGAATCACGCCCGCGGGGCTCCGGCCTGTGTGTGACCTCCCTTCCCGACCAGCAGCTCACGAGCTTCACACGGGCTTTGTCACCCTCCACCGTGGGGAGCCGGCGTCCGTAACAAACCCACACGGATGCGTGTGTGTCCGCAGCTGCACCGTATCTGTACTCTGTCCGTCCGTCTGTCTGTTTGTCTACCATCTGCCCGGGCATCTCCTACTGGCTCTGTTTCTCTGATTGACCCCTGACTGATGCAGCCACCCTCATGAAGGCCACCACAGTTAAAATCACCACGGCCACCAGCCGCGGCTACAGCATGGCTGTCGGGCCACTGTCCCACGACCTCTGCTGCCACACCTCCCTGGCGCCACGGGGCGGGCCGGGGGCTGGCTCCCTCCGTGCACGGTGCGGGGGCCGGGAGGTTAGCTCCACCCACCCCGGGCCTGGCCGTCCGACCCTCCACCTGCCGCCGGCAGCGAGGGGACGGGATCTGGGGACGACCCCGTGTCTGGACGTGGTGCTGGCGCAAACCCGGGCCACCCCAGGACGAGCTGTCACTCACGGGGGGCCCTTGAGTGCCAGGGACGGCCCTGAGCTCTGCGTGCCGGGTCCCGCTGCAACACCCTGGGGTGGCACCAGGACCGTCCCCGTTCACAGACAACGTGGCCCAGGCCCCGAGCGGGCAGAGGAGTGGGAACCGAGGAGGAACCCCAAGCTGCCTGAGCCCGGCCCCGCACGCTGCCCGCTCCGCAGGTCCCACCTCACAGGCCGCCGGCCCGCTTCCTCGGGGCGGAGACACTGAGGCCCTGGCCCGAGGCCACACGGCCTGCCTTAGGACGCCACCTCAGTTCCCACCGTTCTGTCCCACCTCCCCTGAGGCGGTGTGGCTTGCTCTGGTCAGCGGAGGTGACCGAGGCGACCGTGTCACTTCGGATAGAAGTGCTGGACGTCGGGCTCGTCTGTCCCGGCCTGAGACCTGGCCGACACACGCCACCTCCGGCGATCAGCGGCCGCCCACGGCTCGCTCACCTGGCCTCACCTGGCCTCACCTGGCCAGTCTCCGCGCTGGGCCAGACCCAGCCCCTGCTCGCACCCTCACTCACCGGAGTCGCTGAAAACCGGGGCGCCCTGGTCGCGAGCCGCCCCCGCCCCCGCTGCCGCCACCTCCTCCAGCTGGCAGCCGTCGGAGCTGAAGCTCGTCACCACGCTCCGGTCCGGCCGGCCCGGCAGACAGGGCTCCCGGAGGCGCCGGCTGCCCGCGGAGCCCATGGCAGCCCGTGCTGCGGGGAGAGGAGGCGGGTGAGGGAGCAGGAGGGGACCCCACCTCACTGCCCGGAGGCCGAGCCTGCACTCCGTTCAGAATCGACGTGACCACACACACCCACAGAAGCAGACGGGACGGTCCTGGGTGGGTCACGGTCGCCCTCCCCGCAGTGGGGAGTGACGGGGGCGGGGCCTGCGCGGGGGCGGATGGTGGGCACGGTGAGGGCTCGGTGGAAGGGATGGTGGGCACAGCGAGGCCGAGGAAGCCTGCGGAGGAGGAGGGCCTCCGGGAGCACCCGGCAGACGGCACCCCCCGAACACTGTGTCCCACGCACCCGCCCCTCGGGGACGAGGCCCGACAGGCATCTCACGGCCGAGGAAAGTGAGGGTCACGGGGTGGACACGCTCCCTGCCCTGCCCCAGCCCCCCGTCTCGCAGGCAGCGAGCTCCAGAGCGCCCAGCGGAGTCCAGGCCCGTGGACACCGAGCCCCACAGCCGTGTTCGGGGCCGGCCACCCTGGTGGCCACCATGTCCCTCCTTTGGTCTTGCCTCAGTCCCTCTGGCTTCAGTCCAAACCTGCCAGCCACTCGCTCCGACACAAAGGAAGGAGTCGATTCATCCGTGGACAGACACCCCGACTGTGTGGGTGCCTCTGCGTGTGTCTGAGTGTGTTTTCCCTAAAACATTTATCAATGGGTTTTTCTAAAAATCTCATTCATTTATCTGATTGCGAAAAGGATCCCGGCTCACGGTAGAGAATGCGAGACAAAGATGGGGCGCTCCAGCATCGGGCACTGAGTGTAGCTCCTCTGCGTCCCCAGGATGTGTGGGGGGACCCACAGAGGCTGGGGGAGGGCTGGCTTCCTGAGGGACCCCGCAAGCCTGGACGTCCTGAGATTGTCTCTGAGGCTGGTCCACAGCCTCACTCACCCCTCTTCTGCCTGCTTGTTTCATCTCGTTTCCTGCCTCAGTTTACCCGCGCCGGGTTGCCGAATGCCTCTCTCTGGGAGGCAGCCCCTTTCCTGGCTCTCACAGACTTTATTGGAAGCTGGGGGCCCGGAGCCACCCCTGCTTCCGGGGTGGTCCTGGGAACTGGGGAGACGCTGCCCCTGCCGGCTGGGGGCTGACCGGTTGGTGGGCCCCCCGAGCAGTGGGGGAGGTGGGGGCTGGGAAGCCAGAACGTGTCCCCCCTCCAGGCTCAGTGCTGCTCCTGAGACCCCAGCCCTGGGAGTCCCGCCACATCTGTGGCTGGGACACCAGTAGGACTCAGGACAGAGCTCGGCCTGGACTTGAATGACCATGGCCTTGGGCAGGACCCCGCTGTGAGGTCGAAGCCCCTGGGGCCACCCAGCCGCCCCCCTCCACGGAGAGGAGGGGCGGGGAAGGGGCCTGCGGCAGGCGGAATGGCACACTCGTCCTCGCCCCCATGAGAACAGGAGCGGGGGTGGGGCAGCTCTGGAGGACAGCCACATGCCGACCCCTGGCCTGTGTGCAGTGACAGGTCCTGAGGACACAGTGCCGGACATGCCCAGCCTCTGTGCGAGGTTTCGGGGGGCCGAGGGCCGCGCTGCTGGGGAAGGTGGGGGTCCCACCACTCCCTCTGGCTCAGCGGTGAGGTGGGACCGGCCTCTCACACCAGCTGCCCCAGCCTCTGTCCCCATGCGCTCCTCCACGCCCCTTCTGGAGCTGAGGGGTGTGGACCCCGGCCTCGGCCCCGTGGCCCCCAGACACGACTTCGCTGGCCTGAGCGGACGCCAGGCTGCACGGGGTGGCAGGGCGGAGCGGGGTGCACTGAGGAGGCGCCCCCACCTCTCCTGGACTGCAGGCCTCCCACTGGCCCACCCCCGGGCCCCTCACGCTGCACACCGGGAGCCCAGCGGCTCGGGTCACCCCTCAGCCCGCCCCTTCTCCTCCCGTGTCCCCCAGAGTCAAGGACGTGAGCTGAGAGGCCTACGGCTGCACTGGGCTCCCCTCTGCTCCCCGCCCTGACGGAGCCCCCGGCGCCCCCCACAGAGCCGCTGCGGAGACACAGCACCTTTCTTGGGCCCACAGGCCACCCCGGGACTCAGGCTGTCCCCCTCCTCCGCGGTCACATGTGCCACCCCTGCCGGGGGCTTGGGACGGCTCCTGACCGGGCCGTCCTGAAAAGCCGGCTCACGCCCCACTTGGCAGAAAGGGCAACTGAGGCACGCGAGCCCCGGCCAGGGGGCCCACGCTGGTCCCCCCCCCCCCCACTGCAGCGGTAATGGAGGGGACGCTGGCTCTGGATGCACCTCCAGGGCACTGTGGCCTGCTGGGCGTGACCCCCAGGCCAGGCCGACCCCCAGGGGCTGTGCTCCACCTGCTGGCTTCCCCCCCACACTCCCCGTGGGCCACAGCCCTGGCCAGCCCGGCGCCCTTGGACGCCCCCCACCCAGCCCAGCCGGCTTCTGAGTCCGCTGCTCTTCCCACGGCCCAGCCTTCCCAGCCCCAACGCCTCCTGTCGGTTCTGCCCAGCAGAAAGTGGGTTTTGAGACCCTGCCGTCACCCCCTTCCTTCCTGGAGCACCCCAGGACTGCCGAACGCACTGGCCACAGGCACTGGCTCCGCGGCGTCCAGATGCCGGGGGCCCCCCAGCCCCCTCTGCCCGCTCGGTCCCATCAGCAACAAAGTTGGTCAGGCCTCCGCCCCCGGGCCACGGGCGGGCCACGGGCGAGGTGACCCCGGCTCAGGCCCCGCCTCTTCCAGTGCTGGGGGAGAAGGCGTGCGAGGGGGGGGCGGGGGTCCGGGGCGGCACTTCAGGTGGCGGGCGAGGCGGTGGCGCCACGGCCCGCGCCCTTCCCGGCTGTGGGTCTTGCGCTCGCAGATGGGCTGGTGGGCGCTGGCCCGGCCCGGATGCGGGAAAGCGGGGGTTGGGGGACGCGAGCCCCTCTTCCCGGGGCAGGGTGTGGGGTGGGGAGCTCGGGGTCCCCACGGGTCACGTGCCCGCGCCCCGGGACTCAGGAGCCCGAGCGCGCGCGGAGTGGGGCCGCGCGCGGCGCAGACAAAGGCTCCGACAGGTCCCCGCATCCCGCCCGTCCCCGTCCCCGCCCCGCGCGCGCCACCGCCGCGGGGACCGCTCACCTCGGCCCGGCCGGGCCCGGGGAGTGCACCGCGCGTCCGAGCTCGCCCGCGCCTGGCGCCCACGCGCCGGGCCCGGGGCGCTCACGCCCCGGCCACCCGCGTCCCGGCAGCCCGCCTCGGGCCGGGCGCCGCCGGCGTCCTCTGTGGATCCGGGTCCGCGGGCCCCCGGGTCGGCGAGAGCGTCAGGGGGGCGCAGCGGCGGCGGCGGCGAGCGCAGCCGGGGCCACCGAGCTCCGCCCCCCGCGCGGAGCCCCGCCCGGCCTGCCACCCCCACCCCCTCCCCCCCTCCACTGCCTCCGCAGGGGCGGGGCCGGGGCGCAGGTCGCGGCCCCGACACCCCACGGGGGGCACAGTGGCCCCGCGACCCCGGGGTGACCTGTGGTTCATCTAGCCCGCCACCCCTCCCCGGTACCCCAACCTTCCCCGCCTTGGGGCCCAGGCCTGCTGCCGATCCCCCCACCCCAGTCCTCCGGGGACGCGGCCTACGCCTACGGTACCCTGCGGGCAGGTGGGTGGGACAGGCCTCTCAGGTGGGGACTCAAAGTTTTGAAGGATGAGTAGGGGTCCCTGAGCTGGAGCCTGGAGGACGCCATCCAGGTTTAGGGGCTGCCGCTGCTCTGGGTGCACTCCCTCGTCCGGTCCCTACCTCTGGGTGACCGTCCCTGGGCCAGGGTCTGTCCATAGGAATCAGGTGAGTCCCCTCCCCACTGGGTAGGGTGGGATCGACACACACGTCCTCCAGGGCATGTGGGGCCTTCCGCCTGCCCTCACTCCCCGCCAGACCAGCTCCTTCCTGGCCTTGAGACCCCTCTGCCCAGCGGCCCGCAGGCCCCAGAGGTCCTGTCGCCCCCCAGCTGTGGTCAGCACCTCTTCAAGGCCACGGCCATGGCTTCTGAAAGCCTGGCTGGCGGTCAGGGCGAAGGCCTGCCAGCTCCCTCTCTCCCTGCCCCCCAGGTACCAGGGGAGACGCTGGCACACAGCAGGAGCCCGGCATCCGCCTGAAGGATGGAATGAACGGGGTGCTGAGAGGAGTGAGTGTGTGCTGGGACCGTTCAGCTGTGCCCTCGGGGTGGGGTGTGTCCCCCTGCCCCTCTCCCGGTGCTGTCTGGTCCAGGGGACACAGCCAGTCAACCCGTTATTAATCTCAGCTAATGGGCCTGATGTGTCCACAGGCCAGGAGCTCTGACAGGCCTTACCCTGGAAGCCATGCCGAGTAAAATTTACCCAGTGCATGTGACACGCCGTTCTAGATGAAGGGGACACACTGGTGTCCCTGCCCCTGCGAGGTTTCAGCCCAGTGAGGGACCGAAATCATTTCAGGAAGCATCAATGCCTGGAGGACAGCGAGAGGGGTGGCCCGGGCCACAGCGTGTGGCTACGGGGATGGTAGCGGACGCTACCTAGTGGGGGAGGCCACTCTGAGGAGGTGACGCTTCGCTGAGACCTGGGTGACAGACAGAAAGGCACCTGTCGTGGGAGGTGTGCGGCGAGGATGTTCTGAGCAGAGGGAGCCGCCAGGGCACAGTCCAGAGGCCGGGAGAGACCCATGGTGTTCGGGGACAGAGCGGAAGCCGGTGTGGGGGCGCAGAGAAGGGGGCGCGTTTCCGGTGAGGGGCGAAGTCGGGTGATGCGCAGGCCAGCCCGAGGGAGCCTTGTAGGTGTGTGCGGTGGGTTGTCCCTGGAGTGATTTAGTTGGAGGAGGGAGCATACCGCATGCCGTGACCTGAAACCTAGGCTGCTGGTGGGAACGCAAAACGGAACCCCCTTTTTGGGAAGTAAATTGGCCTGGAAAGCATCAGCTCCCTTTGAGGCAGGAAAGCGAGTCCACGGGAATCCTCTAACTACACAGATCCAGAGATGTTCCTCCTGAGAGCAGACACCACAAGCAGCCCCATCACCCGAGGAGCGCGGATGCGTGATTTCACGGGGGGGGGGTGGCATCGTTATTTTAGAAAAACCCAGGGAAAGCACGTGGGCTGGCGTGTGCCCACACAGAGAAGGCTTCAGTCGCTACGAGGGTGTACGGTTACGAAGTGCTTCTGGCGATATGGAAAACTGGCAGGGTAGAAGCGTTAAGGGGACCAAGGGACAGGAAAAGGAAAGAAATGCAAAAGATACTTTGCATTTCGTGCCTCCCCAAATTGGAAAACGAGGGTAAAAATGACTTTCTGGGGAAATACCCATGAGCAGTCGAGCTGCTGGCGGGCGAGAGAGGAGTCTGAGCAGAAGAATGAGTGGAGGAGACACAGAGAAATCTGTGAAAGAATCACCCCTTCCCTGCGCGAGACCCAGGCTTCGGCAGGTTCACAGAATTGCATTTTGCTGAACTTTTAAAGAAGAGTGAGCCTTAAATACCCGAGAGCAACGGGAAAAAAAGAACGAACTTAAACCTGACCAAGATTTCTCTAAGAAAAATAGCAGGCCAGTCTCACCTGTGATTATCAGTATCGAGACTTGAGTAAAAACATCCGTGCAATCCAGCAGCAGCACATTCAAATAAGGCTGTCCTACATCACTCAAGTTCAAGATCGCCTCGTGTAAAGAATGCTACCAATAATAATGATAAAGAATGAATCATATGACGAGGTCAAAGGAAAAGTCATACGATCATCTGTATGGATCCTAAAAAGGCATTTGGTAAAATGCAAAAATTCCATTCTGAATTTTTACGAAACCTTAATCGAATAGAAAATCGGTAGACTTTTTTTTTGTGCACTGCAGGTCAAAGTTCCATCTCTTTAGAGACAAAAGCAAGACTTGGATGTCTGCTCTCGGCTCTGGTATTTACCCTCCTCCTCCTTCCGAGCTGAGTTTAATAGACAAGAAAAAGAAATAAGAGCTATACGTATTGGGAAAGAGGAGTTAAATTATTATCTGTGGGAAGATCCAAGCAACCCACATAAAAACCTTGAAAGATATGTCTGCAGCCTTTCTACTTAGGCGTGACAATTCGAAAAAGGCAATGAAAGAAAAGATTAATTTACAATGGCAACGAAATAGATAAAAATTCCCCGGAATCATCTTAATTAGACATGTTAACTGTCCATAGGAAAAACAAATTTAAGGGATGTTAAATAAAGCCGTTGGGAGAGGCCCAGAGGAGGACAATGGATGGACAGGCACAGCCTCTGCTTTGACAAGATGTCATTTTTTACGAAAAGTGTGACCAAGATGTCATTTCTTACTAAATCAATTCCCTTATCTAAGCAGCGTCCTAGTGAAGACGCCGGCAAGATGTCCTTCGGGACCAGATAGACTGATGCTGAGATGCACATGGGAAAGCGAATTTGCACGGATGAGCCAGGAGAATTCTGCAGAGGGAGGAGTAAGGAGGAGGAGTCACTTGCCAGGCTGAGTAGAAGGCTCTCCTCCCGAAGCGGCACGTGCTGAACTTTGATGAGATGAATCAGTCGAAGCCTCAGAAGCCGACCCAATTCACGCGCTGATACCAGTAGCTTTAAAAAAAAGAAAAAATAGTAATGGCGGTAAGCGTTTCATATCAGTGGGAGAAAGATGGATTCTTCTGTAAACGGCATTTGCACCCTTAGGTGACAATCCGAAAATGAAATGAAATAAAATAAAATTGGCTCTCTACCTCATTCCTTATACAAACACTGAAACCGGAAACGAAAAGGACAGCAAATCTATCCAGATTTTAGTTTTGAAGAGTCTCATATAAAAGTTCTTTTTAAGCAAGACACGAAACTCAGGAGCCGTGAATGAAGCGACTGCTACCTTGGACTCTTTCATGGAAAGTGGAAAGTTTGTGCGTGGAGAAACCCTAAGTAAACAAAAGAGATGCCAAAAGTGGGGGAAATAGTTGCGACGCGGATGACAGGGAGTGGGCTTACATCCTTAATATATAAAGAGCATCTAGAAATAAAAAAGAAAAAGACCACTAGGAAAGGTGAGCAAAGTATATTAGATGATAATAGATTAAAAAGAGAAACAGTGCTTCAACAGACGAGAAATCACCCGACTCCACAGCTCACAAGTCCAGGTGAAAACTGCATCAAGAGGCCATTTTTCTCTTGGTGCGTTGGCAAAACCCAGAGAGTTAGCCCTGGCAAGGGGAGGGCAAGAGGACCTCCCAGGCATTGTGGGAAACGGCTGCTCAGACGGAGGACAGACTCGGGTTTTGACGAGGGTCAGTCTGGGAGTGTGGTTGGCGGTGCCCAGGGCCAGGGGCTCGTGGTGCAGTGGGGGTTCATGGCTGGGTTGTGGGAGCTCCGAGTGGGGCGATGGCAGCAGGAGGAAGGGGTGCAGTTGAGGAGGGCTCAGAGCTGCAGGGGGCCAGCAGCTCGCCTGGGCCATGACTGCGGGGTGGGGAGGAGCTGGGGCGGCCGAGGCCCCCGGGGTCACAACGCCAGAACAGAGCAGGTGGGAGCACCCCGCCTCCAGACGCAGAGTAACCTCCCCTCCGCGCCATTCCGCCTTCGTACAGGTGACCGGCCGGCTCGTGGGGCGTCCGCAGCAGGGATAAACCAGAGACATCTCTGCCGTCGCCGTCACAAAGTGCCCAGACTGCAGAGACGGCAGACAGGCGGAGCACAGCCGAGGCTGTCAGCCGACGGCCAGCCAGTCCTAAGCTGTGAGCAAACCAGTCAAGACCAGCAGAGCCACCTGGCCGACCTCCCAAGATGCAAGAGCCACAAACGCGCACTGTCCCCTGCCACTGGCGTCTTGTGGGTGTTCGTTAACCCAGTGATGTGGTGACACACAACTGATATGCTGAGTGGCTTTGGCCGTGGTATGTGGGCCACGCTGTCCTGTGCCCTGTGGCCTGGGGTCGCACGTCCACTCCTTGCCTGGCACCATGCCACGATCTTATGCACGTGGCCCTGCCACCGAGATAGGTATCGTGCCTACGTGTCCCCACGGGAGGCCTCGGTGCAGCCCATCCGCTGTGTGACCCCAGGCCACCCACCTCCCCTCTCTGTGTCTCACCTGGAAAGTCAGGGCCAAGAGGACTATTGTGAGACAAAAACACGCTTCCCGGGAGGGGCTGGCACTTGGGGAACACTTTACACACGTTCTTCATTTACTTGTCCGAGCCAGCACAGCACCCTCTGATGCGGGACCGCTGCTGTCACCACGCATCGGACCTGTGAGCAGAAAGGTCTTTCGTTGGCAGGTCAGAGCCGCATCTTGTGGCCCTGTGTCCTAGCAACCCTCCTTTGGAGGAAAGCCATCTGCCGATAAAAAAATACAGCCATAGAGGGCCCTATCTAACGAGCAGGTGACAGGCCATGGCAGGGACAGAAGGAGGGGCCTGAAGCCATGCCGGTTCTGTCAACCGGGCGGCTCACGGAGGCAGCCATGTTGGAGCAGGGAGAGGCTGGGGGAGGGGGCTGCACCGCAGGCAGAGTGAGCAGGGGGCTGCCACCCCCAGGGACAAAGGCACCTGCTTCGAGCTCACCTGGCAAGTGCCTAGTGCTGTTCTATGTGGCATCAGATGCCCTCCTGGTCATCTTTTGGGAGGATGGCCACCAAGTCCCTGGGCTTCCCCCGCGTGCCCTCCACCCCACCTGCCAAGGCAGACGGAGTGAGCCCTCTGAGAGGGACATCCCACTCGCTCTCTCCCGTGACTGCTCAGTGCCCGCAGAGGCCGACCGAGCCTTCTGACCGCGGTGGACACCCCCGACCCCCATTCCTTTCCACGCCCTCACTTTTGAGGAATGGGCAGGAAGGATGGGCGGGCTAACGGGCAGCTTCCTGTGCCTTAGGCCCCACAGGCGGGGTTCAGTTCAGCTCTGCTCAGTCCAGGCTGCTACAATGCCTTTCAAAGCTTCGTGGGTTTCCTACGTATCAGGTCGCCATTGGGTCAGAGCTGCCTGCACATCCCTGTGTGAGGCATCCTCTCCCCGTTCTAGGCTGTACCACAAGGCTCGTAAAAAAAAATGGAACGCACTCGAGCCGAGAGGGTCGACGATGCCCGCTTTTCAGAGTTCGTAGAAGTTTTTTACTCCTGATGGTGTCACCTTGGGATTTTTGCTTGACTCGAGACCATGTTTTATTGGCAAACACTCAAGTTTGATCTTCGGTTTGGTCTTTTGAACTTGGAGTTCGTTATTATCTTAGGTTCGTTATTCCTGGAGGTCTGTCCAGCCGCCCCTCCAGGTGTGTGCCCTTGTGCACGAATCTCTGGAGAGACACTTCAGGCTCGAGCTGAATTTTCTAGACTAACTCCCACCACTGCGGTGACAATAGCCGCCAGCTGCCCACCCCCTGTCCATTCCATCCACGGACCACCATGTCTCACCGTGGCCCACCGAGGCGACGCGGCTTCGGGAAGCTGTGCCCACCCAAAGAACGGTGAGTGTACTGAGGCATTTTCCTGTCCCCTCCAGCTATAGGACAGGCGTGTTTTATATGGGGCGGGGTGGGGGCGGGGAAGGGAGGCTCAAGATCAGCTTAAAAAGAAACTCAATGTCTATCTATAAAAAGACGTACACAGGTTTTGTGCATAGTAGTGACAACCTAGAAACAGCCCAGGTATCTACCAAGAGGAAATGGTTAATCAGACTGTGGTCCACGCACACCGTGGAGTACTACTCAGCACTGAAAAAGGAAGGAGCTACAGGGCTCTCAAGTGCACTGGGCTGCGTGAAAAAGACATATGCAGAAGAGCACGCCCTGCATGGCTCTGTTCGAAGGACATTCCAGGCAGGTGACACGAATCAGAGGGAATCAAGGAGGTGATTACCGTGGGGGTGGGGGACACGAGGGAACCAACCACCTGGGGTGATGGGCATGCCCTGTGCCCTGTACGCCCTGACAGAGGTGTGGTTTGCAGAATGTGTCCATCTGTCAAAACACAGCAAACGTCCACTTTAGATGTGTGCATTTCACTGTTGGTAAATTTCGCCTAAAAAAAAAAAACCCCAAACCGAAAGCAGATATCAACCCCCTAGCTCAGGACAGGCACGCTCAGGGGTGACGTGGACTGCCGTCTGCCGCTGACTTCGAGCTGCGTTAGGAAGAGTGACATGGATCGGGGGCCGGATGGGGTGACGGGGACACACAGCCGTCTCAGAAAGGACGCAGAACAAGATGTGGGCAGTGAGCCCACGGCGGTCACGGCACCCTTTTTCTGACTATTCATCATGTTGACAATTTTCATAGTCCAATGTCGGGGAGAAAGAGGAGTCGAGAGAGCCCAGCCGTGACCCGCCCCCACGCCCCCCGCTGCTCCGAGGGGGCTGCTGCCGGCCTGTGCCAGCTGCTTTCTGCAGCGCTCAAACCTAATTAGACCCAACTTATTAACTTAAAGCCCATTAGAGTCTTCCCATCAACCTGGACATGCAGCCGAGAGCCAGGCAGAGACAGGAGGGACGGGGCCCATTCAGGACACAGCTGGGAAGCAGAGGGAGCCGCGGGCGGGGTCCAGAGGCTTCCCGGGGGCAGGGGGAGGGACGCAGCTGGGGTGCTGGCCAGGGCCAGCTGGACACGCCGGGCAGGGAAGGGCCACGGCAGGTCGGGGATGGATGAGGGTCTCTCCCGCTGCCCCCGGCGTAAAGCTCGTGTCCCGGACCTCAACAGAAGGGCCCCCTGGAACAGCCCGAGCCCCAGGCGCAGAGGGGGCGCCCTCCCCGGGCCGCGGACTCGGCCGCACCCGCTGTGCCCGCTCGGCACGCTGCCCGCTCTCCCTCTACCCTGGACTTGGGACAAAATGAGGCCCTACCGCCCGGGCCAGAAAGGCAGAGTTAGTGAACGGACCCCACGAGGCCGTCCTAAGGGGCAAGGGCGCCGTGCGCTGGTGAGCGGGGCGGGCTGGTGTCGGTGGTGTGGACGCCAGGGGGTGGGGGACCAGGCTCAGGGCCAAGTGCGTGGCCCAGTCATACCGCAGGGACTCGGGAGGACGCTGTCACAGAGCGTGGCTGAGGCGCGGAGCGCGGGGAGGGCTCACCCAAGCCACACGGCAAGGCCAGGCCACGCTGGCCCCTCCGCCACCTGCCACGGGTCACGCCGCCCGCCAGCCCTGCCCCCAGACTCCTAGGCCTGGAGAGCAGAGCGCGTGGCACCCTGGGCCAGGCTTCTTTGGGGACTGGGGCCGAGCTGTGTGCGACCTCCTGGGCCTCCACCCCTCAGGACACCCAGGCCGGCCCGAGAGGTGAGACAAAGGTCCCCAGGGCAGTGGTGCTTGGATCAGGAGAAAGACCTCCCTGAGGCTGCCGTGGCTGTGGCCTTGGGGACAGGCCAGCTGCGGCCGCTGGAGCCCTGACCCCCTCCCTCGCCGCCCAGCCTGGACCCTGCACCGCCCTCTGGTGTCCCCCTGCCCGCCCGGCCGTGCCAGCCTCACCCCATGAGGGGACTCTCCCCAGCTTTTTCCTTGTGGTTCTCTCCACCGGCGGGGCCTGCCAGTCAGCACGCACCCTCCCCTTCCCCCGCCTCCGACTCTGCCCTAAAGCCTCAGCACCACGGCCCCTCCTCCAGGAAGCCTCCCCTGATTATCCATGGGGTATCGTGGGAGGCTTGACGACACCCCACCTCACAGACGGGGGCGAGGCCCAGAGAGGCGAGGAGAATGGACCCCCGTCAGGGCCGGGGCCAGAGTGATTCTGGCCCAGGGACCAGTCTCCACTGTGCTGAGCCCAGACAGGGCGGGAAGGGTGCCCAGACCGTCCCAGAGACCCCAGCCCCCAGAGCACCCCCAGAGCCGCTCGGCGGGTGGTGTGCCCATTCCCCAGGTGAGAAGACAGAGGCCGGGCAGCCGGCAGGGGGGGCCGGTCCACGGCCTCCCTACCGGGCTCTGAGGGCATGGCAGAGCCGGACCGGAGCCCGGGCCAGCCTGGACCCAGCCGGCGCCCTTCCTGGGGCAGCTGTGGCCGGCCGGCTCGCGGCCACACCCGGGCCTTACCTGGGCCTTCCTGGGGTCCCTCGGAGCCTCCCAGGGGAGCCAGAACCCGCCACCAGGCACGCTGGGCGCCGGAGCCTCCCTGCTGTATTTACGAGCAGGCGCTTGTGAGCGAATTAGCAGGGTAACCAGGGGGGATGTTTGGTTTCCGGGGGTGGCGGGTGCAGCCATCTGTTCCCCAGCGCTGAGGAGACAGTGCAGCCGTCGCTGGAGCCACTCCGTCCAGCAGAGCCGCGGAGAGCACGGCGTGCCAGGCAGGGCGCCGGGCAGGGCGCCAGCCCTCCCTGGGCCTGGGAACCGGGGGGCCTGCCAGCTCCCTGGGCCTCCAGCCCCCTCGTCCCCGGCTCCTGCTCCTGCTTCTCCCCCCTCCCGGCTCCCAGACGTGCCTGGCGGGGAGGGCGGACAGCACAGCACACACAGCACGGCTTCGGGGCTTTATTTATTTACTGTTGGACTGGTTTGCTCCCGAGCTGGAAATAGCTTTCTAAGACGATCGTCTGCCAGTGCACAGCACGGTAACCAGGCGATGCGCTCCTCCCCGGCTGGAGCGCGTGCTCGGGCCTCGCTCTGAGCGGCTAGCGGGCCGCGGGGCGGCATCCAGCGAGGGGGCCAGACCACAGACCGTGACGTTCGAGGGCGAGACCGAGGGCGGGATGATGGCGGAGCTGGCGGGATGGAGATGGGGAGACAGACAGACGCGGAGTGAGAGACTGAGGTGGACCGGTCGTGGAGAGATGGTGGACGGAGACGGATGGGGAGATGGGGAGAGGGCGGGAGGGCGGTCACCTCCACCGTCACCCCGCCGGACGCCCCTGTGCTCAGCCTGAGCGCGCTCGTGTGGCCGTTTGTTGGACTGAGTTATAACTCCTGAGGGGTTAGACACATGGCATGTGGGCTGTTGGCCATTTGACCCTGGCCCCAGGCCCTGCAATCCAGGGGCTGGCCTGACCCCAAGTCCCCAACTCAATACCTTTGTTCTTGGGGTCTCATCTGCCCAGGGCACTGTCCCGGGGGGAGTCCCCTGAGCTGTTTGTGGTCGTCATAATTACAGGCTGTAGCATTAGGAGGTGGGGCCGGTGGCCAGGCCCAGGCCCAGGGCCTACTCTGTCCTCCCGTCCCAGACCAGGAGAAGCCTGGTGGCTGCGTTGTCCCTTTAAGGAGCTTATCTTGGCAGAATTCTTCTCATCCTTTCGGAGGATTAAAGAAACAGCGCCTGTCCCTTAATGCTGGCTGAGGGTTTAATAGGCTTCAGGCTCCCCGGGCCAAAGCCCGGTGACTTTGTTCTGACAGGCTGGGTGACCTGATCCCGCGCCAGGCCCCCACCTGTGAAGGAAAGGGGTCGGTGTGGCCCGTGGTTGCCGAGGCGCCGTGTCTAAGGGGTGGGCTGTGCTGTAGCGCCCCAGGGGGGTGGGAGGAGGTTGGGGTACCGCCCGTCACAAGGCAGGAAGCCCCAGGTCAAGGTGTCGCAGGGCTGGCTTCTCCGGACACCTCTCCTTGGCTCACAGATGGTTGTCCCTCTGCGCCCGTCTGGGTCCTAATCGCTTCCTAAAATGCCACCGCTCATGTGGGGTTAGGGCCACCCTGACGACCCTATGTCACCTTCATCACCTTCTTAAAGGCCCCATCTGTGGATACAGTCACATTCTGAGGTCCTGCGGCCTCGGACTCCAGCATACGGATTCTGAGGGACACACACAGTCCAGCCCTGTCGTTCTGAGTCACCGGTTTGTGGTACTTGGTCAGAGCCACGGGAAGCTCTTGCGTGACGACTCCGGGCTCACAGAGCAGCTCCCCGGAGACGCGGGGAGGAGCACGTGGCCTCGTGCAGTGCAGTCTCCATCGTTGCCCATCCCTTCTGCGTCATTCTGTTCACGGTGGCCGTTGCGAGGCTCGTCCAGGTTCATGGGGGGCGGACGGGAGCGGGGGGAACGGGGACCCCATCTCTTGGGGCAGAATGGCAAGAATTTGCAGCTGCCCTTTGACCCCCGCTGAGGTGCAGCTGGGTTGGGAGGAAAGTGGAGAAATAAGATTATGGACACAGGTGATGCTCGGTGGGAACACAGGTGAGTCACCTGCAGAACACGCGTCAGCCATATCTTACGGGGCGGAGCAAAGGTTCCTGGGGGACAGAGAGGAACTCTGCCTGTGGCTGGAAGCTCACCACGGGGCCCTGGAGCGTGTGTCCGCGGGGTGCAGGAGAGCAGGACCTGACACCTTGTCGCCTGTGTTGGGTTTGCTGACAGAGTCAAATGTCATAGTGTCCCCCCCCAGATGCCGCAGGGACACGGCCCACTTGGACACTCCTTCCGGGTTTGCAAAGTCCTGCTCTCGGCGGGGGGCGCACCATCCTCCCCGGGAGGGAGACTCAAACGCTGGGGGTTCTCGGCTCCTGCAACTTGCGGATGAACATGCCCAGAAGTGTCCTTGGCTGCCCCCCACTACAGGGAAGGAGTAGAAGCCACGGTCTCTGCCGGACGCTCCGCGGGGACTGCCTCCCGACTCCCCAGCCGCCTGACCTTGGGCAGGTCACACCTCTGCCTGGTGGCGGTCATGGCTCTCTTGCAGAAGCATCAGCCAGGGACATGCTTGCCAGCCAGAGCTGCGTGCATGTGTGCAGGACCCCCTTCTGGGCCGGCCGCAGCCCACCCTGTGCTGTCCCAGCAGACCGGGCCACCCACAGCTCCTGGCTCACGGCTCCCACCTTCATCTCCCCAGAGGCCTGTTCCTTCTCTTAGTCCCAACGTGAAAAGTCCCAGGGAAGGATTCTGATTGGCCAGTGTGGGTCATGTGGTCGCCTGGTGGCTGGGAGGACGGCAGTGGATGGACGGCCACAGTGGGGGTAGGGAGGAGCTGCTTCGGGATGAAGATGGTGCCCGCACGCGGGGTGACGGGGGCCGCACTACAGCACCTAGAATACTCTTCAGAGGGAGGACAGAGCCTGAGGTTCAGGGGAGAAACGACTCCCAGAGTTGAGTGGGAAGCAGGCCTCAGGCCTGTGCTGGTCCCTTGGAGCCTTATCAGTATTGTCAGCTCCATGGCAATGGGCCAGTGATTTCTGCAAGCAGCAAAGTTTGTATTTTTATCATCAAATCCTCCCCAGCGATTACAAACTCAAGGGCTGTGGTTGGCCTGGAAGGGTCTCCTTAGCACCCGTGGTGCCTCCAGGGGTGGGGAGACTCCACTCAGGCACTTAAGGGGGGGCGTCACCCCGGATTCTGTTCTAACTTCATTTCTGCCCCTGGCTGCTGCCCCGTCTGGCCCCCACGGCCGCTCCCTCCTCTCTGGTTGTGGCCGTGAGTCCTTTGCCGCTTCAAGGTCATTGACAAGCACACTGGAGCTTCGTAGCAGACAGCGCCATCCACTCACTCAGCCCGACTGCACTCGGAACAACAATCTTCAGCTTCCAAGGCCAGGAGCTGTGACACACAGGCAGTGACACCACACACACACACACATGCTGAGACAGACACGTATCCAAACATGACACTCAGACACACTGGCAGGAGCCGCACAGGCGTGCACGTGTGTGCACACACACACACACACACGCACACATGCACGCACACACGTGCACACACGCACACACACGCAGCAGCTCCCTAGATATGCTGGGAGCGGCACGTGACCTTGCGTGGAGCAGTCTCCATCACCATCCATCCCTTCTGCCTCGTTCTGCTCACGGTGGCTGGCATGGGGCCCACCCAGGCTCCCGGGGCGGGGGAGTGGGGACCCCACCTCTTATGGGCAGAATGGCCGAGGATTTGCACTTGGCCTCACACGGCACACACCTGTCAGTGGTGGAGGGGTGACAGTTGACAACGAGCTTTCTCTCGTTTGCCCCTGGCAAAGCCTGGTCCGGATGCCCTGAGCTGGAACGTGAGGTCACAGAGGGGTCGCAGGCTGGCAGGGCCCCAATGAGCCTGCAGGAGGCGCCACTGCTCATGCCCAGGCTCTGCCGGCTGCATCCCTGGAGTTTTGGGGAGCCCTGCCCAGACGGACCCCTCTCCAGTGTGGCCACAGACATCTTGGCTGCATGTGTCTCTGATGACCAAGGCAGAACGCCATCCGGAGTCCTGGCAGGGTCCCTAGCCACCCCGGCGATGGATGACTCAGAGCAAAGTCCTCATTTTCCATAAGTGCATGGATGTTTCATCAGAATCCACCTGAATTCCTGCCAGACCGGGCCTGCGCCAAGGCGGGAAGGGCCGAGTGACCCACCTGGCCGGGAGAGGAATGCCCACAGCACTTATGGCTGACGCTGGAATGTCCCCGTTCCCGTAGCGTCTCCTGCGGCCCCGAGGCCCGGGGCGGGGGGTGTTAGGCGTCATTGTCACCGTCCCAGACAAATATTTACTGTTTTATTTTTAATTAATTGTCAGTATGTCTTTACACTCACCAATATAGCCATTTTTTTTTAAATTTTATTTTTTATTCTTGTTTCTTTTCTATCCCTCTGAAAACACTCAGAGCTGCTGGTGTGTAGGGGCTACTGGCTGGCGAGGGTCCCCCTGCCTAACCGGGGACTAGCGCTCGATCCTCACGGGCCCTCACGCACCCCCGAGGCCTTGCTTGGGGTTCCCAGGTAGACCGTCAGATTGGGGTGCAGTCTCCTCGCTCTGTCTCCGTGTGGGGCACTGGGGGCTGGCCTGGAGTCCTTCCTCGCGAGCGGCTGAGGCGGGGCCACGCTGGACTTTCCGGCCCCTTCCTGGCGTCCACCTGTCTGGGCGTAGCGAGACTCAGCTTTCCTGTGGGGACGTCATTTGCAGGAGAAAGAGGACGCAGGCGGGAGGAGGGAGGGTTTGTGAGACTGGGGAGCTGCGGGCAGGGCCGTGGGCACCTCCAGTGACCTGCGCTGTGTGCTTAGTCTCACTGCGTGGTGGCTGGTGGCCAGGAGGATAAAAATGTAATCGCAGTCACCACTTACTTAACTCTTTCCTCCCTGCACAGGGGTCCCGGGCTCAGGTTTAGGGGCTCAGAGGGGGTGGGGTCGGAGCCAGGCCTCCCTGAGTGGGTACTAACAGGAGCCAGGTGACAGGCGTGAGTACGGAGAGACTGGCATCGGGTGTGGTCCGTGGACCTGGCTGGCTACTTAATTAATTAATTAGATTTTTCAGGAGAAGCAACCCTTGGTTGACCTCACAGATTGCAAGGACCTTGTCAGCTTACAGTCCCTTATTTTTTATTTTTTATGCCGACAGCACCTGGTCTTCCCAGGTGGTCTCCCATCCAAGCACTAACCAGGCCCAACCCTGCTCAGCTTCCCAGATCAGACGGGATCGGGCGTGTTCAGGGTGGCGTGGCCGTAGACTGATCTGGTTATTTAAACGGTGAGACCAAAGGGCATGGGAAGGGACATGGGGGGACCCGGGGTCCCCCTATTTCCAAAGTAACAAAGGTGTCAACCCACATAGAGAGCGCAGCTGGCCAGGGTCCTGGGGAGCAGCTGTGTCCCAACAGAGCAAAGGACCCGGGTGAGACGAGAGCACCGGACACCAGGAGGCTTCAGAGGCAACAAGAAACGCCAGCTGTCCAGATGCTCTAACGCAAACCTGGAAGCAGGCGGCCATCCACCTGTCTCCAGCCGGTCCCTAGCGGGCGGCCACCTGCCTCGGGGGACACCGCTCACCGGCCTCACCCTCCGTCCGCCGGGCTCAGCTTTTCACACTCCCGCAGACGAGGCCAGGAATGCTAGCGGAAAGAAAAGGACTATCTATTTCACGGAAGACGGAAACCCGTCCCGGATGGAACCCTTCGCGAGGCGTCCGCCTGGCGCAGGACGCCGCCGTTCGAAACGACGCTCTGAGCAGAATGGCAGCGCCTTTAAGTGACGCTTCGCGCGAGCAGCACGGCCTGTGGCTAAGCAACGAACCAACGAAGACAGAACTGGAACACAGGTTTTAATTTCTTGGTGCAGTTACAAAACGCTCACAGCGGTGGCGCCCCCAGTCTGGACGGGCACGGGAGGAGGTCAGGGAGCACGCTTACCCGTGTCAGACACACACACACACACACACACACACACACACACACACACACACACACACACCCCGCACGTACCAATGACACACGCACCGGCTCGCCTAACAAGGAAATGTGAGGAGACAGATCACAGCTTGGGAAGGAAACAATATAGGGTTGAGGAATCAAAACGATCCCTTTAAATTCCGCACTTTAAAAAGATTTAATATTTCCAAATAAAAGACTGACTTTCCTGGTCAGATACCAGGAATGATAAGAAGGGCTGGCCATGCCCCAAATCCATTTTTTTTTTTTTTGTGCTTCACAAATCCACGGAATGAGAAGGTACGACGTGGGCCAGGAGTCTGATCTGGGTAAGAACTGAAACATACGTCTGTTTGGTAATGAACTACCGTTACGTAGTGTCAACAGGAAGTTAGTGACTCAGAGAGGACCCCGCGTGACGCACGCTCCCCACCCACGCCAGCGGCTCAGGTGCCCTTGCTGTCCACGTGGGACACCGCGGAACCCGAACCCGAAGTCCCCCACCTGTCCATCTCGAGGGTGAGAATTAAGTACACTTGTATGAGCATGTATTTGGATTTCCGGCTGTGCTAACTAGTGTCACGTACACGTTTCACACAAGGGATCCCGTCACCCCCCCGCATGCACGTACGGTCTACAGGGGTTTGGGACAGGGGACACACGGCCAGCGACGCCATCACAGAACCGTGGCCCGCAGTGCAACGAGCCAGGGACACGCTTCTCGTCCCCGGCTCCGTCTTCCTCGCTGTGACCGCGCACTGCTGGCCGCGGCGAAGATGCACTTCCTCCTCTCCCCTCTCCAGGTGACCTGCGAGAGGGCGGAGCATGACACTCGCTCCTCGCCAGGAGCTGCAGCCGTGAGGTTCCGGGGGCCCCTGGCAGGGCCGGGCCAGCCGCTCGGGGTGAGCTAGTGTGCCATCCCGGCCGAAGGGGACTCGCTCTGGGACGAGGTGCCAAATCTGGTGGCTGCAGCAGGCAGTGCTCAGTCTGCCAGACGGCAAGTCCCCCCAGCCCCAGACCGCACGCCCAGGCCTGCCAGTGTTCACAGGACACAGGGACGCGAGGGGCCACATGTGACTTCGAGGGGGAATGCACTTGTCCTTCATTCTCATTTCACTGTTCCCACCAGCTCTATATTCAGCAACCACACTGAGTTTGCAAAGCCAGCTTGTTCCAGCACGTAAGGGGCGCCTGCCGCAGGCCGGGCGCTGAGCTGGCGGCCGCAGTCCACACGCCGTGCTCGCCGCCCTGAGGCCCGTGAGGGCGGGCTCACGCCTACTGTCCAGTGCAGGAAACCGAGGCCGCCAGGCGTAGAACCGGGCACTGAATCTGGGCGTCTTTGACTGCGGGTTCAGTCCACACCTGGGCTCCCTCCTGCAGAACACAGAGGCCGGCCCCAGGCCACGTGGGGACCTCACATCCGTTCCCGGGCTTGGCCTCCTTCTTGCCTCCAGAAAACTTGTTGAGATTTAGAAAAATATGACGTAATGAAAAAAACATTGGTGTACAGTTTGGGGTTCAGCACACATGTTCCGTAGGGTCCAGCTGGAGTCCCTTCCCGTCTGAGTCCCTGGCACGGCAGGAAGGGTCCCACCTGCGACCACCGTGGTGGCCCCACTTCCTCCTCCGGGCTCAGGCCTGCAGTGACCCTCGGGCACAAAGGAAACGGGCAAAGGAAAAACGGAGGGTGGACGACCGTCCACAGCGGCCCCCCTGCAGACACGGACCTCCCTCAGTGCCTCTCGACCGGGAGCCCTCGGGCCCCTCCCTGGGGCTCGGCCCGGAGGGCGGGCTGGCCGGCCTTTCTCTAGCTGCCCATCTTAAAGGGGAGGAGACAGGAGCTCGAAGAGGGACGAGAACTGCCCCATGTCCCAGGACCATCAAGCCCAGGGACAGACGGAACCACGTGCCTTGGGCCACGCGAAGCCCAGCCAAGGAGATCCGACTCCCCGCATCGCCCCAAGTGCGGAGGGCAGCGAGCGGGCGCCACGGTCAGGGGTCTAACATGTCACAGGTCAGGCCGTCCTCTTTGGTCACCAGGAAACCCCAGCTTAGGGCCTCACGTCGTCACAGACACTGCTGACACTTTCCCATGAGCACTCGCTCTAGGGGGACAGTGGTGAGCACTGCAGGTCTGGCACAGGTGGACTGCCCTGCTCGGGCCCTCGCGGCCCCCTAGGGCCACCGTGCTCAGCGCTCGGCAGATGCCCGTCCTTACCGGACGTCACCGTGGGTCGCCTGTCGTCAGGGATCCGCGGACAGACACGCGGACACTGCAGAAGGAAGCGGAGTGCATCCCACCTTCCCCTCTGACGGACGCAGCGCCCTCACGCTGCGGCCACACGGCACCTGTTTCCAGGTCCCTGCCACGCTCGGCGCTCACGCGAGGCACCTTACCGTGGGCCTTCGCCCCACAGCCACCACGGCACGCGCAGCTCGAGGCGCACGCACTGACCTCGAAGCCGGGACGGAACAGCCACACGGCCCCTGTGCCTCTCACGACAGACACCTCAGCGGCTACGACCCAGACACGAGCCAGGGTGACCTGAGCTGGACACCCACCTCTGACCTGCTGTCCAGGACCCTGAAAAGGGAGGACAAATGGAGCATCTCTGCCTTGTCACCTCTATCCTTAACTGTCACAGTCCAAAGACTCTCCACAATGGTCCTTCATGCCATCAACGACCACACTCACGTTCCCTCGAGACGGGACCTGCGTGCGTCTCGGTCTGGAATGCAGAGTTTGAGGGTTCTGAGGTCTAAATTCTGTAGAAACGACAGGGAGAGCCAGGCCGCAGCGGGGACCTGGGACCGCCGTCCCTCAGCGCTTCGCTGAAGCTTCACAAGGTTAGGACAGAAAGGCACAGACGACCCCTGGGGGCGGTGTTCACGCCGGCTTCCCTCCCGCGTCCCGCCTGCCTCGACCAGGCCTGGCACAGGCATGAGGAGCCGCGGACGCGCGCAGCTCAAAGGAAGACGACAGTTCAGGACCCGTCACGTCTTAGCTCTGTGCTGTGTGGGCACAGAGACAGCTACAACCGCCCCCCCAAAAAATAAAAAAGATTAAAGAAAGACTAGAAAGTTTAATTAGACCGAGGAGGCCGCCTTCCTTCGCGCGGGCATCGTGGCATGGCCAGGCAGTCTCAAGTTCACGCACTGCCAGGAGGAGAGGGTTTTAATATCGGAAAGAATGTTCCGACCCCACGTGGACACGGAGACCAGAAACGCAAGTCCACCGCGGAAGGAAGCCCAGCATAATCCAATTTGGAAAGAATTTAATTAACAAAATTAAGCGAAAACCACGGCCGAGGCGGGGCTCTGGGGGAGAGGACCCCTCCCCGTGGCCACCGCCCAGCCCGGCCCGGGGGTCCCCGGCCCTGCCCCGGCAGAACCGGCCCCCCAGCAGCCCCGCTCTGCACGGCGTGCGCGCGCACGTCCAGCCCGTCCGGCCACGGCCACGGCCGGGCGGCGAGTGGCCGCTCGCTGTCCTGCGCTGACTTGGCACATGAACGCATGCAAAGCAAGGAGATTTCAAGGGCTTCACCAAATAGTTAATTTTGGCAAAAAGAGAAAATAAACAGAAAGCTAAAATTCATAAGCAGGATTAAAAGCCACTGAAGTGAAAACCACGTATTCCTCAACAGTAGAAGACGAACTACAGCTATCATCTTTTTTTTCTTTTTCCTTTCTCCGTCTCTGCCATCCTCTCCCCGAACTGGTTAAAGTTCATAGCAGCATAACACGAAGTCCTCCACCAGGCCGGTGCCCTGCGCTCCGGGCTCAGAGTCCAGGGGGCAGGCTCAGTCCGTCCGCAGGATCATGGGAGGGTGCTCGCTGTCCTCGCCCAGCCGTAGGGCGCCGGCTTCGTCCTCCAGACACGCGCCGCCCGCCGCTCCCAGCTCGTCCGCGTAGGCTGCGAAGAGACAGCGCGTCACCTCGGCGGGGGGCGGGGCAGCGGGGCCCAGCAGCCTGGCCAGAGGCCGGGCCGGGCACGCGGGGGCGTTTACAAACAGCAGTCCGCACGAGACCCGACTCTAAACTCCCTTCTAATGAACGTTCTGCAGCCCCGGGCAGCTCAAGAGTAAGTACTCCACTCCCCACAATGTGTGAACGTGGAGAAGGTGCGTGCACAGTGCGTGGGGCTTCCTGTCGGGCAGAGATTGGCATGTGGGACGCTCGGACGGAAGGACACTGCAGGGTACTACCTAACTGAAAGGCCACTTCGTTTCACAGGGTGACGGTGAGTGGGGGTGATCTCACGTGTGAGCAAAACTACAGGCGGGCCCACCTGCGGCTGAGCCGATTCTGGGGGGCGGGGGAGGCTCATGGGGAGTCACTGGTGTGACCTGCCCGGCCTCACCCATCTGCATGCTGACCAGTCTGGCCGCAGCCCGCCCTCCTCCCAGGGCCCTGGCTCCCGGGGTGTCCCTGCACGTTCCCTGAAGGACCACACAGGCCACGGGAGAGACTCAGGACACACACGACAGTGGCAGGTTTAGGGACACATTTTAGCTGAGGCAGCAAGCCAGAGCAAATTCACATGCACCCAAAGCAGCCTCAGCCACTATGACTAAGTTTCTTCAAAGAGGAAGAACATGAACTTAGCCCCGAGGCCTTGAACAACCGCACACCACGGCCTGCCCCGTCTGCGCACCGCCCCCGCCCACCAGCTCCGACGCGGGTGGGAAGCCGCGGGCGGGAGATGCTGGCGGCCTGGGCCTCCCAGGGTCGCGTCACAGCCCTTACCGAGTCTCGTCGGAGAGGCAGGCATGTGAGTACCTTTGGCTACAGCCGCGCCGTAGGTCTGAGTGACCAAGGGGCAGTCGTGAGCGGCGGAGTCTAAGATTTCATTGGTCGTCTCCACACTGCCATCCAACCTGGAGGAGACGCATAATAAAGCCGGTGAGGCTGGTGGGTGCGATGGCCTGGAGGGCTAGACCCGCAGCCACCAAGGCAAGACAGGCCACCGGCCAGGCCACTCGCATGTTCGTGACCTATGGCGACTCTGAAATAACCCTGTGTTGTGTGTTCACCCGGACTCTTATGTGGACAGGACAGTCTGATGGCAGAGTTACGCCTAGAGAGAGTCTTACTTTATTTAAACAAACAGCATTCGTTATAGGAAATGTCACCCCGACTTCAACCCGCTCGTAACACTATTGTAGTATCATCGTTATAACTTCTGAATAATGAAAAGCAAAAGCAGAACATTAAACTGCACTACTTCCCAATTAAATATCAATCCCTCCTTTCCAGAGAGCAAATCTATCACAGCAAGAGAGCAGGCTCTCCAAACGTGTGCGCTGCCTGTGACCACGCCCTGGGCATCGGCCCTTTCTCGTGACACGATCCCTAGGGGAGGCCTGGATGCCCCTCTACTGCCGTCTGTGAACGGGGACACCGGCAGGGGCGTGGGGCGTGGGACAGCACGGCTCCCCAACGGCACGGCCACACGGATGCGTCCCTGTGTGTCCCCAGCAGACGGCCGCCTGGAGAGCGGCGGGGCGAGGCCCACTTACTTGTGCTGCTTCATCAGGGTGCACTCGCCTCCTTCCTGCGGGTCCAGGTTGTACATGTACAAGTAGCCGTCGGACGCCCCAACCAGCAGCCGGGGGATCTTCTGGATTCTAGGGAGGAGGAGCAGTGGCCACGCTCTAGACACTGCGCTCGGTCCTTGTGACGCCCGCAGCCTTGCCTCCCGCACGGCCGGGAGCGGGCCCCCGCCCCCGACAGGCACAGCCTGCGTTTCGCGTGCTTGACGCGCTGCGCACGCGCCGGACACAGAGCGCGCCCCCGCACTACCCGAGGCCGTGACGTCGAAGCCGAGGCGTGCTTCACGAGCACAAACACGGACACCACGGGAGACTGGGAGGGGACACCCTGTTTCCGGGTTCTCCGGCTACTTAGGGCAGGTACTTCCAGACAAACGCCGCCCCGCGCATCTGCGGCTGCCCCGAGCGCCCGGACCATGAGGCCCCGCTGGTTCCTCAGGCCCGGGGGGGGACCACGTCCAGGGCTCTGACCTAATGACACTTTCTCACGAGCGTTCGCACGCTCTCAAGAGAACCGAAGGGGGGAGACCGGCGTGAGAACACTGCGGAGGGAGCGGCCTCGTGGACGACGCACAGGAGCACGCTGCAGACGGTCCTTGGGCCTGGGGACGCGTCAGGGCGCCACGCAGCTGCCACCTCTGGGGTCCCTGGGCAGGAGGGAGGGAGGCCGCCCGCCCCTACTCACGTGGCTAGAGAGCAGATGTTCTTGTGGCCGCAGAAAGGCAGGCGGACCGTGGCGAAGGCCCTGCCCTGGTTGAACATTTCTGTCACCTGGGAGGGCAGGTAGCTGGTGGAAGCCATGAGAACCTTCCCGAAGTAGCCGGTCCAGGTGGTGGGCTCCTCCTGAGGTCTGGGAGGGAAGTCGCCAGACACGGACCTCGCTGAGACACCCGTCCCCCCGCGCAGAGCCCGGGACCCGCTCGGACACCCAGCAGCAGGAGGGCTGCAGACCACCACGACCCCTCGAGACCCTGCGACGTTCGAGAGTGCCCCCCACTCCTCCCGAGGTCACAGCCAGCCATCTGTGGCAAACGTGAGGACGCATAGGGCCAAACCCACGACCCACCCCGATCTTTTCAGCAGGAAGTCTCTACAAACGGCAAAAGCACACATTTCAAAGTTTTTTTTCCTATGGCCCGTTTACGCTGCCGTTCATCTCGCACCTATCCGTGCGCTGCTGTGAACGCTCCTCTGAGCGAGACCGTCACACTCAGCACTATCGGCCCCAGTGGGATGTCTTTTTAAAATTCGAAAAAAACAGGAACCACCCCGTCACCACACACACCCCTGTCAGTGACACGACTTCGATGGCTGCTCTCAGGACGAAGGGCCCCCACAGGCGGGCTGGAGACGAATGTTCGCTCCAGCGGGCGGTCCACTCAGACGGACGCGCTGAGGTGGACGTCTGCGCCCCCCAATGGCGGCCACCTGCGCCCCCACGCCACCCCTCATGCTGAGCACACTCCCCACAGCGGACGATCACCGTGTGGGACAAACCCCGTCCGCTGCAGAGTCTGGGTCTGGTGACACGGGGGCCAGAGCCAGCGCCGGGTCTCCGCCCACGGCCCCCACGCTCGGCAGCGTTTCGAACGCACGCGTCTTCGCGACTCACTTCTCTTTCACAGTCTCGAGCTTGAAGATGTGCACGGTCTCAGTGTTGCTGGAGGCCGAGAGGAACATGCCGTCCATGCTGAAGGCCAGCGAGCAGATGCTCACGCACCTGGGGGCAGGTGAAGGGGCTGGGGTTACGCGCCGGCCAGAATGCGGGGGCGACCGGCGACCTTCCCGAGGGGCTTTCACTGCAGCCACAGCGAAGTCCCCGGAATGGGCACCCTTCCTTACTGGCATTTTTCTCATTCCCCTCTAGTCAGCGTCTCAAAAACGTTTGAGAGAAAAATGTTTGTAAGGTAACACGTAAGAGAAATGCTTTGATATATCTTTAAATGGCCCAAACAGCTAGTTTTCTTTAAATTATAGCAATCCTTAACGCGCAACAGAGTAAATTGGCGACCTTGATAACGTTTGAGAACAGAGTAAAACTTGCAACATGCAACACGCTGTCTTTACGAAACGTCTCGAAAATCTCTGAAGAGACCCTAAAGCCACCAGGGTAAACCTTTCCTCATCCCCCGAGACACGCGTGCACGCCGTCAGCAGTGGGCCTGCCGGTCGGCACAGGCCTGCACCGACCCCCGGGCCCCCGCGGGGACAGCTCTCTACGGGAGGGTGTGCGTGCAGGGGTCACGTTAGCTGCCAGGAAAGGAGAGCCCCTGAGCGCAGTGGAAAGCGCTGAGGAAGCAGGGAGGGGAGGACTGCTCCCGCCGGACGGTGGGGGACAGGCGTCTGGAGGGGACACCCAGCGCAGACCACGGATTCAGGAGCCGGCCAGCTCACCAACACGACAGTCCGCGCACAGGAGACAGCACACGCAGACCCGCGTGGAGACAGAGCTCAGCCGTTCTCTGAATGGTCACTGGCCGGGGCCAGGAGCCACCGGGCAGGGGACACACAGCGGGGGCACGTGAGGGAGTCCGTCCCACCGGCAACGGGGTCCGAGGGCTCCAGGGCGCACTACTGATATATATCCACGTCCTCAAAGGGCCCGTGCTGGAGAGGGACACGGGCCCGCGGGGGCCGAGGACTGGGGCCGAGGGCGATCTGAACGGGGCGGGAGGAGGGTGGTGGCGATTCCACCAAGGGAGGGCATGTGAGCAGATGGGCTCATCCTGGCCGGTCGCGCCCAGGGTCCAGCGGGCAGGCGACACGGTTTAGGAGGGGTGAGGCGAGGCTCCAGACAGAGACGAGACACAGGAGGAGCAGCAGCAGCAAGAGAGGAGCCGTCTAGCCGGGTGTGGAGGGGAAACCAGGGGGAAGGGAAGAAACCGAGGACCTGGCAGTGGGAGGGGCGGGGGCCTGGGAACCAGAGCCTGAGAGGTCAAGTGCCGCTGCGCAAGGTCACACAGCCTTCAGAGGCCCTGGAATTTGGCCCAAGGGCCCTGCAGCAGAGGGGCCAGGAGTACCCGGCACAGCTGGCCGCCCCTTCCCCCAGTGGGACGGACAGAGCACGTCAGAACAGCCCGGCAAGGCCTGCAGATAGCCCGACGGGCGGGACCGCCACACTGCGACTTACGGTTCTTTTCAAGAAAGAGCCCAGGTCACTTGTTGGGGTGAAAGGGAGATGGGGAGTTGGTCACAGGTTAGCGGAGTAGAGGACTGGGACAGGAGTCGCAAAGTCCTCGGCCTGCCACTTCGGAGCATCGAGAAAGGAGCGCGGCCCGGAGCCATCTGGCCACGTGAGCCCCTCCGCGCTCCCAGCCCATCTGGCCACGGCTCCGCGTCCCAGCGGGACCACGGACAAACGAAACCCGGCTGCCTCACAGAGACGCCGCTTCACCTCCCACGACCACCCGGCCGGGCTGAACCGCCTGCCACTCCCCACGCTCCGTTCACACGGCTCCGCTGGGTGCCAGGGGACGGCCTGGAGACCCGCCCGGGCTCTGTGGACTTTACCTCTTAACTCCTCTCCGGAACTCGAAGAGTTTCTGTCCCTCCGGAATGGAAAATACCCTGATCACGGTCCCCTGTGACAGGGAAAGAGGAAAGAAAGAAGAATTTCAGCTGAGTAAGAGCAGACTTGCCCTACTCCTTTCCTGCCAGACCATAAACGAAGCACGTGGCACATTTTTCGCTGACGGCGTGCCCGGGCCGGCGTGCAGGTGTCTGAGGCCCGCCTCCCCCTCACAAGCCGCCCGGGCTCTTTGCACACACACGTTCACACCTGTTGCCACGAGCACACGAGACTCCTCCCCTGTTCACTATTAAATCTTTAACGAGTCAACTCACTTTAACTCACTATTTATTCTAAACACTAATAGCGTGGAGTCCAAGGTGGACCACGGTAGTTTTATTTTTTCTAGGTCAGTTGAGGTTTAAACTATTACAATCAAACCCCTTCAGCACGTACCCCGTGCTGGGAAGCACCCCGACTTCACGGTCTGGTGAAGATGGAGGCCCCACTGGTGTCCTTCCTTGCCACTGTCACCGACCAAGGGAACTGATTATGTGCAAGTGTAACTAACTGCCTGAGACGGACCCAGTGCAGACTGGCAAAACGGTGAGCCCCGCACAGGGAGACCCCCACTGACCACGACACAGGGGGCACGAGTAAGGAGTGAGCTGTGGCGTCGCCCCGCTCGGAACGGAAACAGTCTGAGGATGTCCATCGGCCCCCGCCCTCCACGTCCCGCCTCCTGGCACATTCACGGGGGTCTGTGGGCCGGCAGGACGGGACCTGAACATGTGGGAAGGTGAGAAGAGCCGAGCACTGATCCCGGACGGTGCTTTCACCCCCAGATGTGAAAGGGCCACCAGCAGGCCACTGCCTGGGACGGTGAGGAGGGCAGACGACAGGCCTGGGGCGCCACCCCGCCGTTGGCGGCCAGGCTGCGGCAGCACGCGTCCCTCTCTGAAATGGTCTTTAAAGATAGTGGACGCTCTCCGGACAGTAGGACACCGACTGAATGTGATTCTTGGGAATTAGGGACATAAAACAGTGCATTCATAGACAAAAATAACCACGGCAAAAGCTCTGTCTTTTGTAGCCTGAAGTTTATATTTAGAAAGAGAGACGTAGGTATTTCAAGGAATACCCACTGTGCAATACTAATGAATTACAAGTTGCTGGTCACAGCTTGGCCGCGGTACCCCGAAGGCAAGACGACGCCACACACGCCAGTGTGGCCCCAGGACCTAGTGCGCAGCAGGGCGAAGAGGACACCGGTGGTCTAATCCCGCAAACTGAGAGGATTCCGTTCAAAAGCAAATCAAATATAGCCCAGAAAAAAACTCCCATTTTTAATGGCCTTGAAATTCTATGAAGTGCTTCAGCACCTTCCCGAGACCTAATAAGACCCTAAAGACGAGACTGATAAAAGCTGTAAAGACAAGACTTCGCTGTTCGCTGCATCGAGAGGTAACAGTTGCACGGCCGTTCTGATGCTCCCACGGGAGAAGGACCAGGTGACCCATGATGGCCTAGCTCACCGTTGAAAGCCAAGGCGGGCTTGGAGTTTGAGCCCTCTGTTCTGCCCAGCTGGGCGGCCCTGGGCAAGCTACTCAACCTCTCTGAGCAATCAGCAGAAAGCAGGAAAACGGTCCCCTTGCGGAGGGGCCCAAATGGGACAACGAACACAGAGGGTCTGGTGTAACTCGTGACCGAAGGGCTCCATCAACAGTGACAGCATGAGCACAGCAGCTGGCCGCAAAGCTCTGGGAGGGCGGCCCATGCAGGAGAGCGGAAGCGGGGAGCGGCCTGCTGCGCCGCGTCTGCATGGCTGGTTTGGGGGGTCACTCAGGACGGAGCCTCTCCCAAACCCGCAGTGGGAGAGCGTCAAGGCAACCGGGGAGCAGGTACCAGCACCCAAGAGAGCACGTGCTGGGGGCTGATGTGGCCCCGACAGGGAAGACACAGAAGGACTTCCACGGGGAGGGACAGCGGGAGGACCCGCTCGTGTTGCAGGGGCCGAGAGAAGGGGTCCAGACGAAAGGAACCGCCGAAGCCGTTCTGTCCTACGTGCAGATGGCTGAAGGAAAGGCCACACATCCCTTAACCCAGAAATTCTCTCACTGGACTCTCATCAGAGATGCACAGAAAAGACTTACATAGAAGATTTAAGCGCACTACTATCTACGGCCTCAATATCAGCATTAACACGTATTTGTTATCGATATATCCTAAACGTTGGAAACAACACTAGGTGTTCTAAAAGGGTGACTAAGCAAACCACAACTGAATGCTACACAGCTGTCAAAAGTATTCTTTCAGCTTAGAGAAAGGCCATCTCACGGAGGACGGAAAAGGAGATCAATTATACACACAGCACGACCACAACTCGGTGAAACAAACAGAACAAGAAGGGAAGAAAGCACACTGAGCTGTGTTCAGAGCCGCTCTGGACAGAACTGTGTCTTTCTGACACTTCCTGCCCCTCCTGAGCCCCCTCCGCAGCCTGTGCCGCGGTCGTGAGCACGTGCCTGTGCGCGCTCCGGTCTCCTCCGCCCGTGTCTCTGTCCCCCGTCACGAACACTCCCTCGGCCCCACTGTCAGGGGAGAGCCCCTGCCCGGCAGCATGTCTCACAGCCCGACAGGCGGGCCGTCACCTCTGTCACTCCTCTGGGAGCTGGTCCACGTGAGACACGTGTGGAAACGCAATGCGTGAACGAGCTGGAAAGCTCGCTGCACACCCCGAGCCAGCCCCCCGCGCTCGGCAGGCCTACCTTCTCGGATGCAGTGGCGAGCTTGGTTCCACTGGCGTCGAAGGCCAGCGCCGCTAAAGGACTGTCGTGGGCCGGGATCATGTTCGCAGCTCTCTGCAAGGGTAAAGCAGTGACCGGTGACCGCCGCGCAGTGGGACTGCACGGTGCCATCGCTGGCCGAGAGCTGCCAGAGGCAGGCTGCAGTTAACGCGGCACGTGCACCCCGTCTGCCAGGGCCAGGGAGGGGCTGCTCCAAGCCGGAGGGAGGCGGGGTGCTGCGTCCATAAGTGTGGCCTTCGGCCCCCTCCACTAAGGGGCCAGCAATGATGGCTGCACTGCTGCTGAGCCAAGAAAACCGGGTGCCAGCGCCCCCAGCACCCCCGCAGGAACAGGGGCGTCTGAGAGGACCCTCACCAGGTTCACGGTGTCGAAGACCTGCACCTCGCCGATGGTGGCGCTGCCGGGGTACGCCAGGTAGCAGTTGTCGTTGTTGATGGACAGTGCGCACAGGCCTGTGGGGACACAGGGGGACAGGGCGGCATTAGGGCCAGAGGGCTCCTCCGTAGCTGTCAGAGCGCAGAGAATCATCAGACAGGGCCCTGACCCAACCCCGTCCCGCTTGGTGGGTTTAGGCTCCACACCCCCTGCCACCTCAGCTGACGGCAGGACTACGGAAGGGCCTCTGGGGAGACGACCGCACCGGTGACCCGTGTGGTCACAAGACCAGCCGCATCCGAAGGGACGGAGCTGGGTTCAAGGTCCACACGTTTGAACCCTGTCCCCCTCCGTGGGCCCGTCACGGAACCGCCCTCTCCCCCACGGCGGGCTTCACGAGGCAGACTCGCGAGAGTGGGGCTCTCACAGCCGGTTTACCTGCCGGGTTTGGGGGGGTCTCCCTGATCGTGTGCAGCACCTTCATGTCCCGGATGTTGTGTATGTACAGAGACTCTTCCAGACACACTATGAGCCGCTAGGAGAGAGGCGACAGCCAAGAGGCCAGGCGTAAAGAAGGGGCCCGACCCACAGGCCCCCAACCCCGCCCGGTGCACTCTGGGCCGACGCTCCGCGCGCCTTCTCGGACGCTGCGCAGACTGGGCCTCGTGGCAGGGGACGCAGGCCACCAGCCGGCGGCTTTCCCGGCTGTTGTGCTCCTCGTCCACCGGTTAGGTGTGTTCGGAGCCAGCTGTGCCTGTCCCCATGACTATTTCCATCACCATACTGGGACTTCCAGCTACTAGATTTCATCCCCGTCACTGAGACTGGTCAGCGACAGCTAAGCAAAGCAGGTTTCGTCTCCTGGTTGGTTCCTGGCTGGCTCTCGCCCCGCCCCTCGCGAAAACTAGTTCGAGGGCCTCGGACGGGCTCGGTAATGAGAAGCGCGCTGGACTAGGCATGGCGAGGTGAAAGGAGAGGCCACAGGATTTCTTAAAAGCATGAACACTCACTCTGCACTCGGATTTCCCTGCAGGTGTCCAAGTCCCGGCTGCAGCCGGAGACGGATGCAGCTGCAGCCGGGGCACCGAGGGGAGGGCCGGGGCACGACAGCACGGCACGCGTGCGCCCTCTGCTACCCGGTACGTGGAGGCACCCGGTTCATTCCAAGTTTCAAGAGGGTTCAAGGTGGCATGCCTTGTAACTTCCCACTTCAACGACCTTTTCGGTTAATAGACCGATTCCCAGTTGCAGCCACATCAGTGGGCCCCGCTAAGACGGCTCCCCCCAGTCACTGCCCGTCAAGATCCACTACCGGCGACGCGTCTGTCCCCCCTCAGTCCCCCGCGGGACCGGAGGACGGTGCTGCACTCTGTGAGTGAGCTCGGGCCATGAGAGCCCCGCGAATAAACGTGAGCACGAGCCACCACAGCCACCCGCGGGGCCCGCCGTGTCTGTGAGTTTCCGGGAAGACGTAAAAAGCAGTAAGTCCGTTAAATGATCAGTTTAAAACAAAATTAAAAAAAAGATGCTAAGAGGTTTTAAAAAGCAACCGGGCCGAGGCAGAGTGGTGGGCTGAGGCGAGCAGGTGCATGGCCCAGAGGACCGAGGGACCAGGAACGCCCGCTGAGAACCTTCAGCTTCGACCCAGAGGCGCCAGAGGAAGCTAGAATGGCACTGAGGGTCAAAGCCACCCCGAAAACCCAAGACACGGGACGGCGCACACTCGGCAACCTGAATCTAAAGGAGTTCCGCTCACCTGCCTGTTCAGCTTCACGGCCAGGATGGTGTTGGAGTAGCTGTAGTTGCAGATCTCAGTTCCTTTCTTAAAGTGGCAAACTTTCAGCTTCCTCGGGGCTTTGAGGCTGACGATGGCCACCAGGCTGCTTGAGAACAATCGTTCCACGATGCACACATCTTCAGTGTCAGCTGGATGGGGAAAAACATGTATCCACATCAGCAGGCACAATCTACTCTCACACACACACACACACACACACACACACACACACACACACACACACAAACACATGCCTAAGCGTGGGCTCATGCCGAGCAGAGCACCGCGGGGCTGCATGGTGGGTGTCTGGTGACAGGGTGGGGCTGCGGGGACAGCCCCAGAGCAGCACAGAGATGTGATGATGAGCTCTGGGGCAGGCAGGCAGACCAGGGTTAATGTCACCGCTTACAAGCCACAAACCAGCCACTCTCAGGGGCTTCCTGCATTCTGCAGCGAGGGCCACCCTCAGCTCCAACATCGCCTCCGCGGGGAGCCTGCCCCTACCCCACTCTGTCCAAGGGAGGCCCCCTAGGTCCCCTCGTATTGTCCTGCTCACTTCCTCCCAGCAGTTCCTGTCACCGCCTGTGCATCTGCCCGCTGGGTGCTCCCACACTCACACTCTGGAGGGTGACCGTATGAGGACAGAGGGGCACTGCCTGCTCATAGCTGTCCCGCCGGCCCTTACCACGGGGCCTGACCTCCGAGGGACCCCCCAAGTCATCTTTGAATAACCCAGTCTTTCTCAGTCTTGTTTCCTCACGTGTAAAGTGGGGGTCACAATACTCTGTGGCACTATGAGGAGGGGACACCCCCTACTCAGAAGACTGCATCTCACACAATGTGCAGACAGCACCGCATGCAGAAGCCCCAGGGGCCGCGGACGCTCCACAGATGCTGCGCCCCCTTCTCCTCTGACGGCCACACACCGGCCCTCCCTACGCCCCCTCGGTTTTATCAGTCATTGTCTGGGGTTAGGTTCAGATCTAGAAGTAAAGAAAATTCTGGAATGTAGGAAAATTGCAGATCAAGAGTCTAGATCGTTTCCACATGCAGTCTGTCTCCCTGGGCGACAGGAAGTACACCTGTGTTTCGAGCACACATTCATTCATTCATTCACTCATTCCACAATGCTCCTCAAAGTGCTCTCCCGATCAGTGTGATCCCAAGCATAATGCTAGTTGACATTTCTGTTGACGATAACGAAGTGATTTTAAAGTCAGAAAGGCCAAGGATCTGGAATATCCAAGGCTCTCTTGGGGGAAAAAAACAAACAAACCCTAGCTGAAGGGCGTGTATCTTGTCGACTCCAAAATTTAGTATACAAAGAAAGCTCCAGTAACCAGATGGTGTGCTACTGATATGGAGATCGACAAACAATCAAGGGAAGAGAATAAAGAGCAGAAACAGGTCCGTATTTATAGGATTGTTTTTAAGCAACAAAGCAACCCAATGAGGAAATAAAAATCTTTTTGACAAACAGCGAAACAGGATTCCATCAGGAAAAAAAATTAGCCCTACTCATACCTGACACCAATATTAATTTAAGATGGATCACTGAACTAAACATAAAAGCTGAAACTATACAGTTTTCAAAGAAAACAATATTTTCATGACTTGATGGTAGGCAAAGGTTTCTCGGAAAAGAAACAGAAAGCAAAAATCATAAATTAAAAAACAACAGATAAGTAAGACTTCATCAAAATTCAACAGGTTTGCTCAAGACGAGCCAAGCCAGACAGGGAAAAAATAGTCACAAGACATTATCTGACAAAGGACCGGTATCCAGGACAGCTAAAGAACTCCGACGACTTAGGAGAATCTGGTAGTTTCTTAAAAAGAAAAACGCAACATATGTCCACAAAAAGAGCTGCGTAAGAATGTGCACGGCAGCTTTATTCCCAACAGCTAAAAACGGGAAAAAGCCCAGATGCCCATCGGCAGCAGAACGGAAACACGGTCACATACCCACAGACACGCGACTCCCAGACAATGTGGGGGGGTTTAGGGGTGCCATCCCCCCTCTCATAGTGGAAAATTCATGCATTTACTTTTGACTCCCCCCAAACTTACTGCCCGCAGTGTCTGTGGGGGACTGGCTCCCGGACCCCCCGGACCCCAAACACAGTGCTCCAGGCCCCTGGATGAGGTGACGCGGACCCACCCACGTGGGGGCCTCTGCACCACAGACTCCCTGCCACTGACTGACGACGGCACAGAATTTACTGGAAAGATCTGCAGAGACGAGGACCAGTGCAGGGCCGACCTGTGTTGTCCCTGGGCCACTTGGGACACGCAACACTATGGATATAGCTCAACACACTACGCTGAAAGAAACTTATGAAAAAGGACATGTGGCATTTCTATGACATTCTAGAACAGGCAAACCATCTAGCAGAGAAAACCCAGAACACGGCTGGCTTCCCAGGGCGTGGAAGGGAGCTGGGACTGCCTGGGGGGAAGGGGACTTTCCGGAGTGATGATGGCGAACCTTGATAAGGTGTTCAGGTTACATAGACACATGCATCTTGTCAAAACTCAGAGTGTTTACGTAAGATTTTACATTCCATCGTAGGCAAATACCACCTGAAAATACCAAAGCAAAAACACCGAACTCCAGCCAGCGATACTCAAGCTGAGTACTTAAGAGGCTATCCACTGACGTAACGAACCAAGGCCTAGCGTGTCTGCTTAGCTATCCCACCCGACTAGAACCTTGAAAGAATTTTTGAAATTTTAATAAGAAAAAGCAGATGAGATCTCTTCCAGAATTTTAAAAACAGAGGGTGTGTGTGGAGGCAGCGAAGCTATTTTTAACGACAAATATTCCCTGATGAACCTCCACAGACCCATCACCTGGATTTAACAAGTGTTTTAACTTTCTGCCATTTGGTTTCAACTCTTTTTTTTCCTGAAGCTTTCAAGAGAAGCTCGTCATTCTGACATTTCACCCCTAAATACACGAGTAAGTCCCCCTAAATAAAAAGAACAGGAAAAACAGACTTGCCAGCCCGTGACTGAAAGTGGAAAATGTGTAACATCACAATAAATTCCAGGTGGATCACGTGTTTCATGTAAAACACCAAAGAACCAGACGGTGACACAGGTGACCGTCCCGTACGCCATGGAACAGGACAAGCCTTTCTAGCGCTCAGAGGCCTTACAGGAGAAGACAAACACCTTTAAACATGCAAAACCTCAAGACGTCAGGACAGCCAAAAAACCATAACCAAGGCTGGGGGGCCAATGACAACCCGAAGAAATACTGCAACCCACAGAGACGGCTAACTCGCTTGACACATCAGTAAGAGACAAATAACCCAACGGAAAAGCAGGCAAAGAAAGAAAACAAGCGATTGAAAAGAGAAAAAGCAAGTGACTACATTAAAAAAATAGAGTTCCACTTCAGCTATATTTAAGAAATGTAATAAAGGCAACGAACACATTTTTTACCCGAGACTCGTCTCCAGTATTAAGATATCTGCTAATGCCTCGTGTCGTAGGAAGGCACTCATGCCTTGCATAGTAACACATCGGTCCTACCTTTTTAAAGGGCAATTTGGCAAGATCTGTCTGTTTTAAATCGTTCATCTGTTGATTCTCTCTCCAACAGCTGTATTCACAGGTGGGCAGAACACAGGTGCGCGCCCGGCAGCCCCACCCCTGCAGGTGTCTCTCTCAAGGGAACGCATGGGCCCGTCCACACGCAACCTGTACACAAACGTCCACGGCGGCACCGCTAACAGCAGCCAGGGTGGACACCACTGCAGCGCCGATCCAAACAGCGAAATGTTACTGCACAGTAGAAAGAGACGAAGGCCTGAGACACGCCCCAGCACGCTCGGGCCCGAAAGCCGTTCGCTCGCGACTCCATTTATCTGAGCGGTCCAGAGCCCAGCTCTGTGAGGCAGCAGCAGATTAGGGCCCGGCCAGGGCCTGGCGGGCGCAGGGACACGGGGAGTGAGCACTAACAGACTCAGGGTTTCTTCTGGGGAATGATAAAACTGTTTGAAAGTTAGATTGTGGTGGGTTGTACGGCTTAGTAAATACACCTAGACTCACTGACTCGTACACTTCCGACAGCTCCTTTCCATGGCACGTAAGTTACATCTGAAAAGGCAGACTGTGGCGGAAGTCTGAATTCTGGCCCATACGTTGAGCCGTGACGGAAGTACAGGGAGGCGGGGACGGCAGACCCCACGTGCTGCACCGCGAGGAAAGGGGCGGCAGAGGGGGCAGCAGCAAGGGGCCAGGGCAGACCCGACGGGGACCCTGGGTCCCAGAACACGCCAGGCTGCACGGGGTCTCAGACTGCCACAGTCACATACAGGGTTGGGTTTTCTGGGAAAACGCCTATAACTTTCATCAGATTTCCAAAGGAGCCAGGAACCAGAAGAGGCCGAGGCGGCCAGCATCACCGGAGCCAACATTTTTGTCACTACTTAAGAAGTAATAACACAAGAAGAGTCACTTCAGGGGCCCTTTAAGTCCAAACGCCTAGGTCTTTCCAGGAACGGACCTTTCCAGAAGCAGCCCGTCTCCATCACTGTCGGGGCTCGGGGTTCATTATCTTCCCACGGCACACGTCCTTCACACCTCACTCTCGAGGGCATTTTTACACACACGAGCAGACACGGGACCCACAGACCAGAGCAGTGACTCCCCACTAAAGCGAAGGGCGCAGCTCGGCCCTTCCATGAAGCGACGGCACACGATGAATCGGGCCGATGACCGAAGGGGACTGCGATCAAAGGAGAAGCAAGGGAAGCAAGGCTGCACATCTGTGACTACTCAAGATGGCCCGTGCCGAGCCACCAGCGCCAGCGAGGACTCGGGCGACCGCTAACCAACGTCCACTCGGCGACCCTGGTGTCTGGGGCCTTGCCCTCCGGCCCGTTCTAGGTGGCTGCTGCCCCAGTCTCTGCCAATGTCCTTCCCTGAAGATGACTTAATATTTAAAAGACTAACTGCCTGACTTGAGAAAGAATGTGGTTTTGCTTCTGCTAGTGCTGTTTAGAGCTGACAATGATTAAACTTCTGCAGTGGGAAGAAGGGAAGGACAAAGCCACAAAATAACTGATGTCACACGCTTCCAAACGAGCCTAGCTGTCAGGGGCCTGGCGCTCGGCAGAGACGCGCACTAAGAGCCCAATCCGGGCAGGTGGGGCAGAGGGAGCCTGCTGGAGCCTCCCCGCACGGCCCATCACCACGCATCTCTGACACCACGCCCCCACCCGCTGCCGGCCGCCCAGTCACAGCGGCCGCACAATGCACCGTTTCTCAAGCCGTGCGGTGCAGACGGCGGCCTGGCCAGGTGAGGACCACTGGTTTCTTGATAAAAGGCACTGTATGTCTCCAGAGGGAAGGAGTCTCTGTCACTGGTGCCGAGGCAAGGAACAGTCGGCTCACGTTCCGTTTCAGAATGGAATGCTTCATGAGGAATGTTTCCTGAGCTCAGAAACTTATAAAACGCATGGAGACACAATACAGAACCTGAAACAACAACTTCTCCTTCCAACTTCCGTGACATTTCACAAAAGAATAAATCCAGATTTACTTTGCCTAAGAGGGTAGGATTTCATTGAAGTAGTATTTCAGGGGAGACCAGATGTTTGCATATTATTTACCCTCCAACTAACAAAGGACAGAGAGAGAGAGAACGATGAGCGGGCACACACAGCGGGCACAGCACACACGAGCGTTCTTGCAACTTTCCCTTAAGTATAGTTAAGAAAGACCGTCCACTGCCGCTGGGCAAAGGTTTTTCTCTTTACACAAAAGAAGAACGAGCAGCTGTCAGTCTTGTTCCCAAGACGAGCTCCGGCTCGGTCCTTCTGGAACAGCGACAGGGAGGGCAGAGATCTGACTGCATGACAAGTGGCTGAGTTATGAGGGACGAGCCAACACTGAGCCCGGGCCAAACTCTGAGGCATCAAGTACTAGTCTTTGCTCTGAGTTTATCTGTAGAAAATGCCAGAAACCACCCTGACTCGGCAGCTCATCTGTTTTCTAAGAGACGTTCTTTTCTGCAGCTCAGTAAAAGCCTGTGAAAGAAGAAAGGCACATGCAGTTCTAGGGACAGAAGAATTTTACAGCTTCACTCTGAAGTATTGCCCCTCGAAAAGTTCTCTGTCCATTGCATCGCCCAAGTTTTAAGGGCACAGGAGACACATCTGAAGGCAAGAGGACTAAAGTCCAAGGCGGCCAGCAGGAACCACCTCAGGGACAGACTCCCCGCTGTCCCCCGATGGTCTCAGGGCCTGCCTCTGGGGGCAGGAACGGGCGAGGGACTTGCTGGGGAAAGTCAGACACACCCCCTGGGAGGTGAGCGGTGCCTGAGGGCTCACCCGGGGGCTGGGGGTGTTCCTAGGAAGCCTCTGACCTCCCGTGGGCAGCCAAACACTACAATGTGGGTGGCAGTTATTTATGTCTGGGTTTGCTGGTCTCGTGTCCCCCAACTTACAGCAGACACTGATGCCTTTACTTGTGCTCTGTCTTCCTCCATTTAAATGTGTCAAGAGAGCAGGGACTTGGTGGCTACTGCATGTCCACAACAAAACGGGGGGCACAGAGCAGGCGCTCAACAAACACTCATGGAGCCAACGGGACCAAGAAGACGAGAAGCCCGTCCTTGTCCAGCAGTTACGCGTGTGGGCGGAGGGCGCAGGTTCCCATGGCACTCGCGGGCGGGGTCTGCACCCACCCCTACTCACTCAGCAGGGACTGCTGTACACACGCAAAAGAAAACCCAAGACACCCCAAGACACCGAGGCCCCCAGGTGAAGTCCTCTCTCTAAAGACACACGGGCAGTGCCTGAGCGAGCAGCCAGAGCTCAGGACCCCTCTGGAAGTCCACGCTCCTCTGAGATGTGGGCCACTCAGACACCGTGAGATGACAACTGAAGAAAACAAGGCATCCTATGGGCTGTAAAATCTTCAGTGTTCTGGAAGCCCTTTGTGACAGAAAACTAGATGGTTTAAATGGCACGGAAAAGGGGGAGAAATTATAAAATGATAAATATCATATAACACTATGTGTTGAAAAACACCATGAAACAAATATTTCTATGTGTACGCGTATAAGTATGCAAGTCGACAGGGAAAGGTCTGGAGGGACACACACACTGTTCGCTGCTGTCACCCCTCGGTGGACTGAGGTGAGGGAGGAGTGCAGCCAAGGGCATCTACGCTTTAATCATAGTGTCTGAATTCGGGAATGCATTTCAATTCAAGTATAACTTGTCTATTTTTTTTTTAAGAAAGGGGAAAAATAAAGCAAACACTTACTGCATTCATAGATCTGTTCCAGCTTATCCACAGAAGAAAGGGAGAAAAATTTATAACCGGACTTACTACCAACAGCTAGGGACCTGCAAAAAAGCCAAATTCAGAAATAAGAGCTGATACGTGTAGACAGTGATCACGCACAAACGCCACGTTACCAAACAGTAAGCATTGTCTCTGGCAAAAATGAGCACAAATCAGTTCACATCGTGCAGCAGGTGCGTGTAGCAGGCTGAAGGAAAGGGTGGCAAAGGAAGATGACGTGCACCCCCACAGCCGGGAGAGGGAGAAGGCCAATAAAATGAAAATAGGCAGTATTTTTATTTAACACTTAAAAAACATTAAAGCGAAGTTTGACACATAAATGAAAAGTAATCAGCCTTAAGTTAACGACCCCCTCAACACGAAGTGGGTTTCTCGTGAGCTGGTGTACATGCGCAGTACGCGTGAGACCCAACAGTCAAGTGAGCTAACACTAGTAGACCGGAGATGAACAGGTATTTTCGGCCCAGGTGGGTGACGACAGTGGCCCGCGTTTCCGTAGGGCCGCAGCGAGCCCAGCGCGCCCCTTGTGCTGCGGCTCAGCAGTGATGGGAACAAAGCGGACCAGACGCTAACAGGTAGGGAATCGGAGCCCGCACCGCTGGCATGGAAGGCGGAGCCTGGCCCGTGAGAGCCGCGTTCACGTCCCTCAGCAACACTCAGCTCCTGCGAGAGGCTCGGGGGGCCGGGACTCGCCAGGTCCCCTCGCGCAGGAGAGCGGGGACACTGAACGGAGGACTTCCTCGTCACGGGAGCACTCCTCCCCAGAATGTGCCTGACCAAGGGCACAAGGAGCACAGGCCAGCTTTCGGGAAGAGAGGAGGAGAGAACAGAGCGGGAGGTGGGGGGCACGCAGAGATGCGGGCACCGGGACCGTCTCTGCGTTCAGTGTCTGCGAGAGCAGACGGTCAACCGGAGACCAGAAGCACATCCCGAACACTTCCCTGAACTGGCATCGCTGAACGACTTCCCCTCCTGGCCTAATACGGGAACCGGCTCGGGCCCCGACAAGTTCAGAGCTGCATGTGCCCGCAGCGAATGGCCAGACTGTAGCGCTGTGTTTACAGAAACATTTTCTGCCTTTGGCTTCGCCGACAGTTGTTCCTTGTGGGCCTGCCATCGTTAACAGTCCCTCTTCCATGCTAATTTCTTGCTGACGTCGACACCAAGTCACTGAGCTTATTAGTGTCACATATAACATATGCCTAAGAGGGCTTCCTCCATGAGCAAAATAATGAGCATTAACTAATTAATGAGAACCGGGATTTGGAAACACCCAGGTTCTCAGATGTGCTCCAAAGAGGTAGAATTTGTTGATAATGATCAAACATCAGAACGTTGATGTTCTCTGGATATTAAGAAACTGCTTTAGGGTAGTAAATATCTTAGCTAGAATTTCAATCGCATGGTTTACAAAACTGACTGTGCATCTCAAACAGGAAGGAATGTAAACAAAAATATTCCCATTCTTTGACATGTGTGTATAGTATGAGTATAATTTTATCAATAAAGGTAGGTATTTTGAAAGGGGAATATTAAATATAAATAGGCTTGATCTTCTCAGCTCAAATACCAACAATGAGGTTGACACCCTTCTTTGGAGATTCTGCTTTTAACAATTTCTCATGATTATACATACAATGGAGTAATTAGTGGGAGAGGTATAGTAAGAAATAAGTATGAGATTCCACCAGTAAATAATCTTATTCCCCAATAAATATTCATGTGGTGAGCTTTCTTTAAATGTGATTTAATGAATATCTTTTATTAACAAAGGGGAAAACAAGCAAACCATGACAGAAAAAAGGATATAGTCACCTAAGCGCCCACTTCACCACGATACTGCTACCTTGCACTGTCTGGTGTCCAACTGCAGGGACCCTGCTGTGCCTTCTGGGGACAGGCCTTCATCGGGGGAGGGGAGAGGGTACTTCTGGAGCATACTCTGAGCCAGTCCTCTACCTTCATCCCACACCACCTTCCTGCACTCCTAGCGCTTCCCCAGACTGCAGGCCCTCAGACTCCGGGGCTGCGGTGTCAACTAGTCAATGCTCTGCTTCCCCCACGAGCAATTCAGGGACCCCTGTCCTTCGCCGCCCCCACAACTAAAGCAGCTTCTGCAACTACGCTGTGCTGTTTCCTGTCCCATTCTCATCTCATGGGTTTAAGCCTTTTAAAACATCTTCTTGGCATTTCATTGGTTGACATTTTATTAGGGTTTGGGGAAGGAGCCAAAATAAATGCTTGTGTTTGATCCACCTTTATGAACCACAAGTCTCTGCCACTAAATTTAAACTTAGTGTTCAATATCAGAAAGACACTGATTTCCACTAAAAAAGTGAAAATGTACATCAGATCTTTTCCTTCACTCCCTTTCCCTCTCTCCGCCCAGTGATCAGTCCATAAAGGCCTTTTCCCTTCTCATCACCTCCTTCCTAGAAGATGTTAAACGGACACAGTCCGTGCCCACAAAATCGAACAGACCTGGCAGGTCCCGGAGCCCTCCTGGGGAAGTTTATCGCCACGACAGGCCCTTCCCTCCAGCTCACGTCCTTTCCGTCCCCGACCTCCGCTGGGAAACCACCAAGGCCTTCCCACTCCACGGGCATCCAAAGCAGGGCTCGCCATTTCCCACTAAACCGCATCCTTCTCCCTAGTGTCATGTTTTCCCAGAACCCAAACCAGAGAGCTGGGGTAACCTTAGCTTCTCCCTTCAACACATCGTATGTCCCATGGGCCACAGCAGGTCCCGACAGCTACGTCTCCTCTCCGCTGGCCACTGCTATGGGACACCAGCCTCCTCAGTGGCTGCCCACCCTCCTCAAACGCATCCTCTGCACGGCAGGCACGGTGGTGGCCTAAGGCTTTAAGGTCGAAGGGGCCTTAAAAACCTTCCACTCCCAAGGCCCTCAATTTACTGATGAGGAGGAGAGAAGTGGCCTTCCCAGAATGACTAGAACCTAAACCTCGACTGAAGACAGTGACACATGCAGACAGGGGTTGTCTAGTGCCTTTATACCCTAGACCCGCAACTCTCCTACAAACAGAGAACATCAAGCCTTTCTCTACTCCATCCCTTCAGAAATGTAGCTCAGAGCAGACACTGCCATCACCTCCCACAAGGTGGGTGGTACCCACTGGAAGAATTCAGTCCTTGGTACTTTCATTTGAGGTCCCAGTGATACTCTGTCACTTATTAGTTACCTTCAATTTCAATAAGCCAAAAATTCCTCCAACATAAACCTTCTGAAGTGTTACTTTCGGAAACTAGGATTGGAACTGACCAGGGAAGAGCTAGAGGACTGAGATCAGCTGTTCTTGGTGCCTTTCACTGCCCTAGTTAAAAAACAAAATAAAACAAATGGTAAAAAGCAAATAAAACTTATTCACACTTTTAGGACACAAATCACAGGGGGAAAAAAACCCCACAATATCTGAAACCATTACAAGTACAAAAAGAAAAGCAGGATAGTTTGATATGCAAGAAATATTCTGTTGTTAAAATGTGAATCCAAGATGAATATGCTTTGTCTTGAGAAAAATCGTATTCCTTTACTACAATTCTGGAGATGGAGAGAAAGGTGTAAACTGTAAAGCCTTTCTCCAGGAACGTTTGCATTTCTTGCAAGTGTAGATTTAAAACAAATTTGTCATTTTAATCAATAAACTTTTAGTACAATCTTAACTTACTATTCCTTATAATTTATATTCATACTACATCAAGGCCTCTTTGGCAAATCAAATCTTCTCTTGACTTAATAACTTCAGGGCTCACACAGGACGGGGAAGTACATGATCTCCAAGTGTGAAATGGTCTTTACCAGAGTGACGTTCTTCTATTATGAAGGAAATCTGGTAGCCCGTTTGAAGTAATAGCAAAAGAGAACGCTTCCTCCTATCTGATTTCCTTCCAATATAAACGATGAGACGTGAAAAACAGAAAGGATGGTAGAAAATGTTTTCAAAATTCTCTAATTCATACAAGACGTAAAAGACCATCAAGCTACTGGTTGTTACTGGTCTCAAAATCCCAAGGGCTTAAAAACTAAGTCACAGTGGGTTTGCAATGTCCTATTCCTTACCTGGATTAACACAATACCGCCTGCCACCATCATAACCACCTGCGACAGGCTGTCCAAATTATTTCTGTTATAGCACCTTCTGGCCACGTAGACCACTACGGTATTTGGTCGATTTGATCTTTAAAAATCGCAACAGTATGATTTCTAAATTCACTCCCCTCCAAATCCTACTCTGGAAGCAGAAAAGGCAGCATGGCAGAGAGGAAAAAAAACACTGGAAGAGAATTCAGGAAACAGATTCTAGTCCTGTCCCTCTTGCCAATAACTAACCGTGAAAGCCAGGCTCAGCTCTGAGGCTTCCTGAACAGGGGTGTCCCCACGTGCAGGAGTAGGTGATGGCTTCCTTCCACCGCTCCCTACATCCCACTCGGGGCTGTGTGCACCAGCCTCACAACTTTGGGAAGATGCTGAGGGCCAGCTGCACGCCACACACCTGGGGCTTGCCATTCCCTTGTACCAACTCAACCAACTACTCAGTAGGAAGCCAAGAGCCACGCCTCCTCCTCCCTTACATCACTTCCTCTTACTCACTTTCCAAGATGGCTCTTCTACCTTCCAGGTCCACAACTCATCCTTCCTGCTCCAGAAACTATCCAGTAACTATCCTCACGGGTTCACCCGAGACAGCCTCTGAAGCATCAGCGTCAAACCCACGCGGGTTTGGACAAACAGCGTTCCAAACCCATGGGGTGGCATCGAGGGCCTCTGTTCCCCTGGGGACAGCCGGTTCCCTGAAGCGCCAAGGCTCCAGGTGTTGCTCTGTCGCATGCCCCTTGGTTCGGTTTCTCCCCAGGTAGGCGGCCAGGATGACTGCTAAAGTTTTGTTTCTGGCTCAGGGACGACATCAAAGTTTCCTGCCAAAAAGAACAGCCAGACACGAAGAAAAGCAAAGCGGGGAGAAAGGCCCTCGGATGAGGAGACAAGGAGAGGGGCCTGGAGAGGGAGAGAGGGGAAGCGGGAAGACAGCTGAGGGAGGCGGGGCGAACGGAGGACAACAGGTCAAGCCACCAAGTTCGGCCCAAGTTTGTGACACGCGGGGTCCAGACTGAGAACGCCTTCCACCGGGCGGCCGAAATACCTCCTCATCTCCATCACTGCCCCCACCAGAGCGCGCAGCTCAGGGCAGCGCCCAGGGGGTCCCGAAGGGGGGCGCCCCGCGCTCGGCGCGCCTGCCCGCCCGGCCCCCAGATCCCCCAACTCCCCGCCCCCCACCCCGCCCTCTGCCCTCGCCCCAGCCTCCGGCCTCAGCCCCCGGCCCCGGCCCCGACCCCGGCCCGGCCTTACGTGATGTCCTGGTTGAAGTTGGCGAACAGCAGCTGGCCGGCGCCGGCCTCGCCGCTCTGACTCGCCAGGTTCATGGTGGGCGCGCGGCGGGCGGGTGGGCCCGGCCGGGGGGCTCGAGCGCGGAAGGGTGTGCGTGGGGGTGTCGCGTGCGCTCAGGGTTGGCGCCAGGCCCCGCTCGCCGCCTGGGTCGCCGCAGCTCGCCGCCCGGGGTTCAACCGCCGCCTCATTCCGTCCCCGCTCTTGTTTATGCCCCGGAGCCGGGTCTCGCAGCGCGCCTGCGCAGCCCGCCCCTTCGCAGCACGGCCTCTCACGGCGCAAGCGCGCCGCGGGGTCCCGCCCCTTCACCTCTGGCCCGGGCCGGAGTTCCGGTCGGACGTGCGCACGCGCACGACGCTCTGGGCCAGGCGTGCGGGCGCGCCGAGCGCCGCGCATGCGCATTGGGAGGAGTAGGCGGTCTGTAACCCCCACATCTTTTCATTAATATTAAAAGAGTCGGACATGTGCCAATCTTTGTGCCAACTGCTTATGTGCGTATTCGTATTCTAGCGATCCTATGTAGAGAATATTGCATACCCATTTTACAGATTTGGAAACAGCCTCAGAAATATTACCCTATTTGCCAAGTGTTAGATCTGAGAACGGGAAACCCTGATTCTCCAAGGCCCAGGCTTTCTGGGTCCCTAGGAGGGATTCCACTTCACATTTGTTCTTTCGTTTAGTAATATTTAGGAAGCACCTTCCATGTGAATTAAATGGGCCTCCTCCTTTCCCTCCGAGAAGTCACAGTGGGGGAGATACTCAATTCCAAAGCTGGGGTACAGTGAGAACACATCATGAGGTCACTTAACCTAGACTTAAGGGACAGAGACCGTGCAGTCAGAGAAGGATGTGTGCAGTCCTGTGTAAATGTACGGATACGCCAATGTAAGTGCCCACATGGCCAACCACTGGAATCGAGATACGGGGCAGGGGCCGCCTCTCTGCTGGTTTTATCAGTTGGCACAGTTTCCTACGGACCGTTATTACTGAGTGGAGGCGCAGAAACAGGTGCCTGAGTAAATCCTCTGGGTTCTAGATACTCTCCCTGACTTCATCTAGTACAGCCGCGAGATTTCCTCCTGTTCATCTGAACCGGTTCTGCCATGTAGGACAGTAACTCCTATTGTTTCAGCACATGAAGATCCCAAAATAGCCGGGGGTTAAACTGAGTTTCCCATTTACCAGAACTCTGACTCTGCTCCCTGAATAAGAGGGAACCCTTTGGGTACTAGAATCTCAAAATTCAGTAAACCTAGGGTTGTGTGAATGGAAAGGAACATTTCTTAAATGGATTATTAGATGTAATAATCTACTACCTCCTGCCTTCCCAGTCTGTAGGCCACACTGCCCATGGTAGAATGACACCCCAACCTCACAGGGTGTGGTCTCTTAGCTGGCATCACAACTGAGTCTTCAGCGGGCCATTCTGCTGAGACGGGACATCACTTGTAAAATTCTTAATCTTTTAGCAGGAAATGAAATGGGACATCTCTTGCAGAGTTAATTCATTTAGTAACCCTAGTTAAGTTTTCTTCCCTCCTTTGGAAAAAGGTCCTCTCCCTCAAATCCTAATTGCCCTGGCGACTCAGATCCTCTGGCTACTGATAAGGGTCATCAGCCCATTGTTAAGCAGAAATGCTGTTAAGCCAGGCAGGGTGGTGGGGAGTGGGGGCGGGGATTTAAGCCAAAAGTCTTTCTTTTTACTCTTTAAGAAATATATTAACCAAGCCTGTTTTCCTTTACTCACTTAATAAACAAATCAATAATAGAAATTAATAGATGTATGATTTAAATAATGAGTTCGTATTTTCTTTTCCTTGTCTAGGGACGGAGGTGGTACTTCAGAAGGAAACCCAAGACCCCGCCCTGACTGAGGCAGGAAGGGAAAGAGCTCCATGGAACCCCTGTAGGCAGGGACTACACCGTTCTCAGCAGGAAGCAGATACAGAAGAGACCTCCTGTCCCTCAACATCCACACTAATAATAAAGGGGGTTCATGGCTCTTAGAAAATAGGCAGGAAAATTAGTTAGGGGGTTTCGGGTCTGCCTGCAAAGACACTGAGGTCATCCTATCTGAGAAGGGGTCCAACTCTAATCCGCCCACAATTAAGCCAGCCAGAAGGCATTTTTTAACTCACACAAAGAACCAGTAGGCAGAGATTCAGGTACCAGTTTAAGCCAGTCACTCGCACCTGCGCAGTGAAGACCCCAACAACTTTCAACTCACCTGAGCCTCATTATACCATCATTATCATATGATGCATATGCCCAGAAGTTCATTCATATCATTATAACAGACTGAATTCTGGGAACAAACATGCGCAGAAAGCAAAATAATGAATCGCTGAGTCCTGTCAATCTTACTTGTCAATCAAGGAAGCCCTCTCCTCTAAGAAAAGTAACCAGCCACAGCAAAAAAGGGATACAAACCCTGAAGTCTTTGTAACCGGGCTTTTTGAGCCACGCTTCTCTTGCTCAGGCCCACTACCACTTCTGGAAGCGGACTTTCCTTTCTAATAAAACTTTTCCTTTCAACTGTATTTCGGTGTCTTTGTTCGAGACATCAAGAGCCCGGACAACGGGCCGGGAGAGGACCCCGCTCTCCGGTAACGCCATCACCTATCTGTGTAATACGGCATATGATAAGGATGGTGAAGTCCAAGGACATGAGCCCACTGTCAAACGTCTTCCACTTTAATGTAATGTTTTGGTCACAGAGAATTGCTACGGACACCTGGCTCACCCTATGAAAAATGGTGACCTCCACACTTTCTCACGTTGCCTATGCCTTTCCTTGCTTTATATTCGTCCATAGCACTTATCACCTTCCGATAGACCATATAACGTCCCCTGCCAACTAGAACATAAGCTCCATGAAGAGAGGAGCTTTGTCTGTGTTGTTCCCTCCGTGTTCCTAGAATAAGGGAACTTGGTGCTTGAAGAACTCACCTCTGGCGACCAGAAAGGGCCAGAGCGGGCTGCTGCCCACTTGCCCAGTTTTGTGTTTTTTTTTCCCACTGCTTTATTACCTGGGTTTTATTGGGAACCACAGACAAGTGTTGTTGGAGAATAGCCTGGCTTTGTGCCAGAGAGCCCGACCTGGGTGTGACTCAGTGATGCACCCTGGTGTCCCAGCTCACCTTGAGTTCAGCGTGAGCTCACGTGCCAGTGATGGTGTGTAGTGCTCGGGAGCTTTGACTGGCCTGATGCCAGTGCCCTTCCTCCTTTCAACATGAGAGCGGGGCCATCCTCTTGCAAATGCTGAGAACAGCTCTCAAGTATGCTTAAGTGCAGCGTTCAGAGTTGAGCAATCCTCCCGCAGGCAAATTCCTAAGTAAACTCATCATCGGATAAATGGCGGGGAGGAAGGGACTCAGGGCTGGAGTAGAAAGGTGACAGAGTGCACCTTGTGTGAGGCAAGGCGGTAGGAGAGAGGGCAGGACCCGGTGAACACTGAAATCAGACGGGCGTGTTCAGGCCCGAATCCTGGCTCCGATTCCCACAAGGTGTGTGACCTTAGGTAAGTCACCTAACCTCTCTGAATATGTGTCGTCAATAATAACCAGGCCTAGAATAACTCGCCTCCTGGAAACGCTACGAAGATCGAAAGCGCTTCTAGAGCAGCAGAGCAGGAATCTCCAAACACCGTTCCCCCACAGAAGCAGAGAGAACACACAACTAAAATGATCAAAACCAACTTTTTCAGAATTCTAGAAATTAACTAAAGGCTTGCAACAATCAGAGAGGCATTTTCCAAGCAGAACAGCTAAGGATCAATAAAAACGGTGAGCTTGGTGGCCTTTTAAATTGTCCTGATCCCATCACTCTCTTCGAGATCCGTGGTTAGTCGCCTTGAAACCCAGCAGCCTTGCAACTGTGAGAGATACGAAAACAAGGAGCCTATCAGCCACCGGAAGAGGTGACATGGGCTTGGAGTTTCCCAAAACCTCCCTCCACAGAGAATAGTCACTATTGGACCTGTCTGTCAGTTGGCTGAAAAATGCCTCTTTATTTTACCTAAGAGTTTGCCAGTATCAATGTGGGTAACCCTACCCCGAAGACATTTGTCCAAAACAATCAGTAGCAAATGTGTGATATGGCACCCGCCATAGCTCTAGTTGGGGCTAACAAGAGACTGATTAAAAAAAAAAAATTCTTAAAAGGACTAACTGGGGAATGGGATGCCATAGAGGCTTTGAAAGGTTCCCGGCATATCCCTGAGAATCTACAGGGCTGTATGTATGTGCAAGAAAGACCCGAGAAGACCCTCCAGTCTCACCTGTGGCTGACTCTGAGGCCCTGAGAAGGAAGCGAGGCCTGATCAGAATTGTAAGGTGCCTGCTGGCGCGTTGAAACATCGCTGATATGCGCAGAGGGCGCTTGGGAAAAGGCTGGCAGACCGATCGATCCAAAGAATTTAAAGACATCTCGGTCCGATGATTAGCTGACCCTTAAGATCACCGAGCAATGACTTCAGTGGTGACACATGACAGAGAATACAGGCTCGATAGAATTAGTCCACAAAAGTCACTAAACAAGCAAAACATAGGCACATCAAACCCCAGGGTGGGAAGGAGAATCTGATTTCCGGAGTCGCTCTATTAGTTTAAATGTCAAGTTTTTGACAGGAAACTGCGAGACACGCAAAGAAACAGAGACGCATGATTTCAAAATAGGGAGAAGAAACTGCCTTTGAAGAGGCCCGGATGGTGGATTTCGGGGATGAAGACGGGAAAGCATCTATTATAAATCTATCCAAAGAACTAAAGGGAACCACACTCACAGCACTAAAAGGAGGGTACGATGACAATGTCTTACCAAAGAGACCACCTCAGGAAAGGGAGAGAAGTCATGAAAAGAACCTAAGAAAAGTGGGAGTTGATAAGTCCAATCACCAAAACGAGAAGCTCGCTAGAGGGAAACATCAGACGTGAGCCGGCAAAAGGAAAAATGAGCCAACTTCGAAACACGTCCATTGAGGCCATCCAGTCTGAGGAAGAGAAATAAAAATGATGGAAGAACACGGACAGACAGACCCTCAGCCACGGGACCCCATCGGGGATGTAAACTTATGCACAACGTGGTTTCCAGGAGGACGGGTTAGAGAAAACGGCGCTGGGAGCCGTGTGTGTGTGTGTGTGTGTGTGTGTGTGTGTTGTGCGCACACACACACGCTGCTGGTGATGTGGCTCAAAAGCACACACTCCCACTTTTACAGATGCTGAGTAGATTTTCTTGCACAAACATCTCTCCATTTGCTGTTTGCCCTCACGACCGATTCGAGAGACCTCGAATAATTTTTGGGTATCGCCACCAGTTTCGTTGTTTGGCTGGAGAGCGTTTGCGAGTCCCCCCCTCCACCACTGTGGAAGTTCCAGCCCTGCACCCGGCTTCCTCACCTGTCCTCTATGATCCCCAGAGCTGGGGACCATAGGTCAAAGGGCACGTGCGGGTCTACTTTTGACATGGAGAAGGCTATTCTGATTTGCAGTAACTGCCCTCCCTGCCCCATCTATCTGCTCTGTTGATGAGGACACTGGGGCTCCACCCCTCAGCCCCGTTATAAACAAACAGCCCTCGGAGGATCACATTTGTAATGTGTGATAATTCTACTTTTGGCCACAAGAGGCCAGCAGGGCCCAGCATATGGGACCCATAGGTACCCACCAAGGTGGCTCCTGGGCTTTGGCTCCTCTCTGGGGGGCCTCGGGATCAGGGGTGTCCAGTAACCAGGAGGTGGGTAAGTGGGGCCGATGGGGCAGGGGTGGGCGAGGGGCCAGGCGTGTCACAGAGTCCCCCCACCCCGCCCCCATGAGAAAGGGCTGAGCGTCATCACTGCTGGAATAGGATTACTCCAGCTTTGTTCTCTTTTTGGTATTGTTAGATGTTAATTGTACAATTTTAGAGCTAGAATGCCTTCATCTTAGACATGAAAACTGAGGCCCAGATGGGGAATGTGGGTTGTGTCAGATGATACCACTGTCAAAGGCTGGACCACGCCCAGGCCCAGGCCCCCAGCCTCCCACCCCATCCCGGGCCCCCCAGGATCAGCTGCTCTGCAGCCGTAAATGCTGGGGAGAGCCCCGTCCAGCAAACTTTACATTTACACGTGAAACAAAAACAAAAGTTTTGATAAGCAGGGTCAGGCCTGGTTAGTACTTGGATAGGAGACCAGCTACGAAGACCAGGTGCTGTAGGCGTAAAACATAAAAAAATATAAGGGGTTGTAAACTGACAAGGTCCTGCAATCTGTGAGGTCAACCAAGGGTTGCCTCGCCTAAAAAAAATAAAAATAAAAAATAAATAAAAATAAAAAATAGAAAAGTGTTGAAACCTACTTATATTATGCTGGTTTTGTGACTATTTCGAACATAGCATTTTTGTCTCTACCTCACATGGAATTTTAGATAAGAGTCTGGAGGATTTTCCCTAATGTGGGGAAGCCTCCTGACCCTCCAGCAAGATGTCTGGTGGTCTTCTCATGACGAGCCAAGTTCTTATTATTGAAACCACCTGCCTATTTTTTTCATTTGCTCTTTAAAAAAAAAATTTTTTTTTTTTTAATCTAAACCTCAAAGTCAGTGGTGAGCCTGGATTTGACTTTGGCTTCATCTGCTAGGACAGTCTGTCCAGCCCCAGTATCTTCTTTGTAAATGAGCCTGTTTTGATTTGCATGTGGCCCTTGGGCACTTTGCAAATGCAGACAGAATGCCACCAGTGTCTCCTGCTTGGGGTCTGGGCAGCAACCACCAGTGTCTCCTGCTTGGGGTCTGGACAGGATGCCACCAGTGTCTCCTGCTTGGGGTCTGGGCGCACAGGTCTGAGCTCAGACGCATCCAGCGCCTGGCCCCACATGGCTCTTGCCCTAGTTTGCGTCCTGCTCTGGCAATTGGGGTTTGGATCCCCCGGCTCGGTCAGGAGTGGAGCAGAGGCGAGAAGACCCTTCTGTCTCGAGGAGGTGGGAGGCTGGGAAGAGAGTAAAGGGGACCCAGGGAGAGGGTGGGCAGCTCAGAAAAGTAAGGCTCCCAGCAGAGGAAGCTCTGATCGGGAATAGGGGGGTGTCCCCCCCCCCCGGCTGTCAGCCTGTCCCTCGTCCCTTTCCTGCGGTGGAACCAGTGACTGACAGGTGGGGATGCAAAGACCCAACTCGCTCAGCCCTGGGGAAACCTCTGAAGGGCCTCCCCAGCTTCAGAACCCTCCTTCCAGACCCGCCGAGGCCACTGTCAACAGCACCCTGCGGCCCAGCCTCTCCCCTCCCCGCCTTGCCGTGACCCCAAGAATAGCCCGTTAATAAATCCCCTCATGCTAATCTCGTCTCAGAGGCTGATTCCGGGGAACCCAGCCTGTGACGTGCCGGGTCCCGGGATCTGCTTCTTTCCTTTTTGGGAAGACCGAAGCTGACTCAGTGTTGGGGGGCAGCCCCTGGAAGAAGGAAGAGCCCCCCCACACATGGCTTTTCTTGCTGGGCTGTGGCTGGACAAGGCCTGTTCCATCGGGCTCAGGGCCTGGCACACAGCGGGCTGGGCAAAGGATGAAGGTTGGGAGTCCAGCTCTCGGACCGAGGAGCCTGGCTGGGCTACCTCTCCAGCAGTTATAGATACACATATAGAAAATAAAATCTGGAATATGTATTATAGAATGTGAGCTATATATGTACATATGTAAACTATTTTTAATATATGTGTATGTAAGTATGTACACACGTACATAGATAAGGTATAGATAGGTATAGATATAAATATAGACACTCTTTGAAAGGACTGGAGAGTGACAAGAACAGACAAATAAAAGGGGATCTTGAAAGAGTGACCTTTGCAAGTGTGTGCCTCTGTGCCTGAGGACGCGCCCCCAATCCTATAGCCTTTCTGGTTTGGAGTGTCAGAGGCCAAAGTTAGGGGCTGAAAAAAAGATCCAGAAAGTTTTTTGGGGGTGATTCTGGAAGGGAAGGAGCTCTAAAATCTGATATAAATCCACCTAACCCTTGGCTGACCGCTCAACTGCGTGGAGATTTCAACCACTGAGGCTAAGATTTGAGCGGCGTTAACTTCCTGTTAAAAGAAAGAGTCAGCACTTCCGAGGAACGTGACAAAACACAGCGTCTCTGCAACGTACCAGTGACAACGTCCAGGACCCAACAAAAAGTCACCAGACTTGCCAAGAATGGGAAAACGAGACCCAGGACAAGGAAAGTCAAGGCCGAAAGCAATCAAAGTGGCCCAGATGTTGCCCTCGGCAGACGAAGACGCAGAAGCAGTAATTATAAATTCGTTCAGGCACCGAAGAGAAGAGAGACCGATGAGAAGAGGGACGTGGAAATAGGAACACAACGAAGAACAGCAAGGCCGTTTTAGAGCTGAAAAGTATAACCACCGCAATCAAGAAGAAACGGATCCCTTCGTGTGTGAAGCACGTGCTAAGATTATCCCGAAAGTTACCGCTTCGGTCACTCACACAGGACAGCGACGCGCTCCCCTTATATTATGGTTTTTACCCATATTACGTTTTGAGACCCACTTGGGCTAACTCCGAGGAGGACAGCAAAAGGCAGCCTTGATGTAGATGCTGGAACTTTCAAAATATGTCTGTGTTCAAGATTGCCACATTGTCCCTCGTTGTGATAGGAGGTGATGGAGGATTTACACAGCCTCGCTCGGGCACACTGAGCAGCCCCCTCCCTCGCCTCCAGGGTGGGTGGCTCGGAGGTCCAGACCCGGACTCCCCGGGTTGACCTCTGACCTCTCCTTGCTTTGCCCTTGGACTTCCCGTGAGAGATGATATAGCCTCTTTCGTGCCTTGGTTTTCTCCTTCTGGACACTAGAAAGAGTCCGTGTGTGGACACGCATAAGCATCTTGGCAGCCCCGAGATCGGAATGTGTCTTAAAGCCGATGGCCTCGAGTCGGCAGTGACAGCCAAGCCCTGGGAACAGCCCAGGTGTCCATGAACAGCCCGGAAAAGGACGCAGCAGTAAACAGAAATGAACCACAGATACACGCACGAGCTCGAACGGACCTCGCAGGCTGAACTAGGCTGAATGTCAGAGGATATCGAAAGCTATCAGAGGCATTATTTTGAATACAGACCGATTCCATTTATAGAAAGTTCTAGAACAGGCAAATGTAATCAGAACAGTGGTGGTGGGGGTGGGGGGAGGTGGGGACGGACTGTATCTCAAAAGGGGTTTGGCTTACACACGCGTATGCATTTATCAACTATTAGCAAGCGTTTGATCAAGATGTATGCGTTTTACTCTTTGTAAGTTTCCCTTCAATCAAGGACCCTAAGCATATAGTCGACCCTCGTCAATGATACGCACGCCAAAGTGTCTTGTGATGTCTGTGAGCTACTTTAAATCCATCAGAAGCAAGAGAAGGATTGATGGATGGATTGAGGAAGAGATACATCACGGGACAAGATGTTAGGGGTACGTTCTGGGGGGGGGTACACGGTCACTGTACAATGCTCTGGACTTGCCTGCGGGCTTGAAGAAGTTCAAGGACGTCTTGGCAAAATTAATCGCCAGCGATTTCTCTCTTCCAGTGGTACGTAAAAGCACACCGTATAGTGGGTGCTGTCTTCAATGTGATGAAATAGGGCATTATCCTTAAGAAGCTGGAACTGGTGGATCGCCCCCAAGGACTGCTTTTCCCCCATTTCTGCGCCCCTATTTCTACTCTCTGTTCCCTCAGCTTAGCTGGGTGCTCCCCGCTTCTGCCCTAAACGGCAGCCCCCTCATCTCTGAGCACCAATGCCTTATCTTCCTGCAGCCTGGAGGCTGTCGCTCCCTCACTCACCCCTTTGCTTAACACTATTTGCATCCAGACGCCTCCTCCCTCAGGTCTCAGGAACCAGCATGCTGCTCTGTTCCCCTGAGCCTTTGCAGATGCTGTTCCCTCTGGCTGGAAGGCACCTCCTCACTGGGCTGCCTCGTGTCCTCCTGGCTAGTTTCCAGCCACCTTACCAGCCTCAGCTGGGAAGATTTTCCGTCTTCCTCCATCCTTGCCTCCCCTCCCTCCGAATACCTGGTCTGCCCCTCAGTCGTCACTTCACGAGATGCGCCCCCCACATCTGTCTGTGCTCACGGAGCAGGGAGGCCGGGGCATGTAAAGGGCAACTCTGAGAAAGAGCAGGGCGTTTGGAGTGAGGACAGCCTGGGTTTGAGAGCCCGCTGCATCCCTTCCCACGATGTCACCAGCTGCCGCTCCGAGCCTCGGTGTGCTGTCAATCAGTCAGAGGGGAACCATTTCCTGGATGCTGAGAGGATTCGTGAAACCAGGTCTGGGAGGGGATAGCACGTGACCTTGACTCCAATTCGCTGGCTGAGAGAATGAACAAGCGTCTGCAATTGTCTCGTGTCCCTTCTTTTGTAACGGAGCGTAAGGTGGCCAGGACGGTGCCTTCTTCTAGGTCCCCTCCAGCACCCCACTGCTAGGCACACAGTGGGCATCCATCTCATACCCACCGACGGGGAATTAAAGTCTCCAAGGGTGGGGGGAGAAGGAGAAGCGGGCGTCCCAGGGACAGACAGCAGAGGCCGGCTTTGTGGGGAGGCTGGTGCTGTGGTCAGGGCTCCTGGGAGTTTGGGGGGCTTTACTCGCCTACCTGCTTCCCTCTCGGGCCCCCTGCAGGGCCGGGACGCCGGTAAGCTCAGTGGATATTTGCTCAACAGTGTAGGGGCTTCGGGGCGCCACACACCCAGGTCCAATTTCCAGTCCAGCGTGGGGCTTGCCGGCGTGCTGGGCGCGTGTCTCGGTCTGTAAGTTAGAAGCAGCGACACCTACCCCAGAGATCACGGAGAGGATTCAAGGGGAGACAGATTCAGTAGTAACCTCTGCCTGGGCGCAGAGCCAGCAGGAGGTGGGTTTGCACCCAAGGCACGTCCTGAAGGACCACCCACCAGGGTGAGGGGCTCAGCGGCGAGCAGAGGGGGCTTCTGATCTGGGGGCAGACAGGGCAGTGAGGCTTGTCTACCAGCCGCTGCTGCCCTTGGGCCCCCCTTGTCTCCTCTCCCTGGCGCACACACGGTCCAACCCTGACTCCAGGCTCAGGAGTCAGGCCCTCGGTTGCCATAACAACCGGATCCTGGCTGTAAAAATAGTAACTTATTTCTTATTCAACTTCTTTTGCTCTTGGAGGAGAAGAAGATTCGTTTCTAGCTTGTTTCCTTGTAGGGGTCTTCGATGGGTGCCCTGCTGAGCCCACTGCCCAGGCTGCTTGAAGGCTGGCTGTGGGCGGGGCCAGGAGCCTGAGAGACCCTGTCACCACCTGTGCCTCCCTCGGCCTCCAGGAGCTGTGGTGACCCCTGCACACCCTGGGGAGAGGGGGCCACAGGAGGTCAGGCCTCGGGGGGATTCACCTTTTAGGGGATTGAGGTTGAGGGCAGAGGAAGGAGGTGTGGATACAGGTGTGTCCTGGTGCAGCTGACAGTGAGGCCCGAGGTGGGGGTGGGAGGTCAGAGCAACGGCGATGGAGGTCAAGGTCAGAGAAGAAGCTTTGGTTTCACTTTGGCGCCTGGAGGTCAGAGCAGGTGTTGTGTGTTGGGCATGAGCTCAGAGCCTGGGGAGCTGGGCTCCAGGGCGGGTCCTGCCCCTCAGGCTGTGTGACCTTGGGAGGGTCCCCTGATCCCTCTCAGCTTCCTTTTCTTTCCTCCATACAAGGGGACAGGAGGCCCTGGTCACGACAGCCATGAACCTCACCTGCTCTTAACCACGTCCCCCCGTATACACCTTCCACCCTAATCACGCACGGACAACTGAAACGGAAGTTTCCCGAAGTGGCTGCTCCGTTGCCACTGCAAAGCTGTCCCACAGAACTTTCTGCGATGTTGGAGACGGTCCCATCAGCCACGCGTGTCTGCTGGCTCTTGAGACGTGGCTCACGCGATGGAGACATTGCACTGTGAATCTTACTTCCTTTTATTTCACGGAGAAGGCTTGTGAGGCTGGTGGTGAGCGTGGGGGCGGAAACCCACGCCTCGGAGAAACCCTTCCAGCCCTGCCCCACCGGTGGGTGGGCTGCCCCGCCAGCCCCTCTAGCCCACCTCCCCACTCTCCCCCTTGGCCTTCTGTTCATATCAACCTTGACCTCAAGGTCCCTTGGCCAGACCCCAGCTCACACCTTCTCTTCCTTGCGTCTCTGCTGCTGCCCCTCTGGTCTCCTCTCACTCCCCTCCACACCCCCCAGATGGTACCAGTGCCCGCCCAGCAGGGCCAGCGGGCACCCTGGACTCCTCTGTCCCCTTCATTCTCCGCCTCTAATCTATCAACAGGGGCTGGTGGGTTTTACCTGTAAACATCCCTGGATCCCTTCTCTGGTCCTCACCTGCAGCCCCACCTCCCCTCAGCCACCACCCCCAGCCCTGCGGTGGCCTCTGACTGCATCTACCTGCATCTACCCTCCGGTCCTCACCGGTAACAGGTGTGGGTGTCTGTGGATGCCCCGGTTTTGGAGAGCAGAGAAGAAGTCGATGGAATTTCTTTGTCTTTCTCCTTCATCGTGTTCTAGCTACCTTGGGGATGGCTTTCTGAATGTGTAGTAAGATGTCAAATAAAGCTGGGGTTGGGACTTGCGAACTGGAGGGAAGTGGGGGGGGGAGGTTGACACGTATGGGAAGGAGGAACCTCTCTTTTAATTTGGGGACCTGTCCTTCCACGTTGAAGACCGTCCTGCCTCCAGCAGCCCCCCAGGGTGTCACCCCTTCGGGTAGGTGGCTTCCCATAGCCCAGAATCCTGGCCAAGGTCTGCCAAAGGAGAAAGCTGGGTTTCGCAGAAGACGGAGGGTGTGGGCAGGGGGTCGGTACCCCGGAACCCAGCGACCAATGCGCGTGCCCTGTCTCGGGGTTCCGAGGGAGTAGGGGGGTTTCCTTCAGAGACTGCGGCCATTCGGGGAGGCTCTTTTGGGGCCGCGCGCCTCAGAGGGATGGGGCAGGTGGCCCTGGCGGTGGGAGAAGCCACAAGTCCCCGCGGCGCCCGGCCAGGCGGGCCGAGTGGGGGTGCGCAGGCGGTGTCCGGGGCTCGCAGCCTCCTTGCTCTAAAAGCTTCGGGCGGAGGGGACCCAGGGAAAGAAGGGGCTGAGGTGCAGGAGACCCCCCCCATCTCGTCTCCACTCTCCCTGCCCACGCCGAGAGCTGGCGGGTCCGCCCCGCACGGGGAGGGCGCTGGTGGCCGCGGGGACCCAGGCGATTGGCCCGGAGCCCCCGCCCCGCCCCGCCCCCGTCCTCCGGGGATTTGCGTCGCCTGGTCCCGGAGCCCCCGCGCCGGCTCGGCCCGCGCCCCGCGCCCCCCGCCCCCGGCTACCTGCTGCGCCCCGCGCCCCCCGCCCCCGGCTACCTGCTGCGCCCCGCGCGCCCCGCGCACCCCCCGAGTCCGCGCTGCTCGGGCCCGGCCGGACGCCCATGGGCCCGCCGCGATGTTCGCCCCGCGGCTGCTGGATTTCCAGAAGACCAAGTACGCGAGGTGAGCGGGGCGCGGGGGGCTCCCAGCGGGTGAGGGGCCCCCAGCCCTGCGGGGGGAGGACCCGGACCTCGGGGGCCGCGGGTCCCGGCACCCCCACGCGGCGGGGTGCCCCGAGGCCAGGCGCTGCACCTCCCCGAACCTCCGTGTCCGTGTGTGCGACACCGACACCGCGGGGTGACGGTCCCCCGCGCCGGGGGTCTCCGCGATGGCGACGCCTCGCAAGCGCCCGCACCGCCCGGAGCGGAGTTGTCGCCTGGTGTCTGTCTGGCGCTTTCGTTGGTGATGAAAGGCTGTGACCCCTGTCCCCCACCCCACCTGGCCCCCCCGTTCCTGTCCCCAACTGGCCTGTACCCCCGCACCACCCCTGATCCCCCCAGAGCAAGCAGGAGGAATGGGGGGCTGCTCTTTCCACGCGGGAAACTGAGGCTCGGGGCCCAGGAAGCTGCCTGTACCTGCTGGGCTGTTCACAGCGCGGGGTCCCTGCAACCCCGGGCCTCACTCTCCTCTCCTAAAATGGTGATGGCAGCTACTCCCGCGGGATTGCCAAGCTCCTGTGGCGTTTGAGTCCTAATTAGGGGGCGGCAGCGGGTGGGGGACACAATTCTCAAGTTTCCCTAAGAGTTTTGGGGGGTGGGCTTGCCTGCCAGCCGGCATGGAAACCCTTTCCTGAGGTTGCCCGTCAGCACCCAGGCATTTCCGGGGGGAACAGCCCTCCTGAGAGAGCAGCCTGGTGAGGGGGCACCCTGCCTTCCCCTGCCCCCACACCTCCTGCGCGGCCCCCCAGGTCTCCGCTTTTGTGGGGAGTGGCAGGGGGGCGCCTCTGAGCGCTTCCGCATCGCCTCTGAGACCCTGTCCCCGTGGCTCACGGTTAAGGGTCCCTGGTGCCGTGAAGTTTCTACAGGTTCTGGTCAAACTGAGCACAGCCCACCCCAGGGGGCGGGGCTGAGTGTGGCCTGGCTGGGGGCAGGGCAGGCAGGGGGCGGGACTGGCCCTCCCCGCTCCGGCTCACGCTCCATTTCCTGGGGGAGGGGGTGGAGAGTCTTTTTCCTAAAGTGGAGAAGTCCCACGGGGAAAGGGGACGTCGTGGAGAAGGACGTGAGGACCACCAGTTGCCGTTGGTTTTCTCCTGGTTTGAAGGTGGGAGGGGCTGGCTGCAGAATCCCGTGGGGTCTTCTAAGGTGTGGTCACAGGGGTTTTCAAAGTTCTCAAGGGTCTTGTGTGCTGTTGTCAGACGTGAGTTGGTGGCATGTTCACCCAAACAGAAGGGAGAAGCCAGAAATTGAAACAGGAGGAGACCGCCAGGGGCCTCGCCTGCCCCCCACCCGCTGCGGGATCTTGGGCAGGCGCCCCAAGGTCTCTGGACCTCAGCTGGTTGATCTGTAAGACAAGAGGCCTGGTCTCAGTGATGTCCAGATTTGAACACTGGTGCTGCCCGCTCTGTAGCCGGCATAGAGCTCCCCAGTCCGGCCGGGGGCTGGACCACCAGCTCCTTCTGAGGGGGGCGAGTCCTCGCGAGAAAATGGGATGCATTGATGAGAACTGTATCCTTCCCTCCCCATCGTGGGGTCCTTAAAACCATGCAGACCACTAATTAGGTCCTTAACACAGGCTTCGTGATGGAGTGAATGTAGCAGTTTAACCCAGTTCTGTCCAGTAGAAATATCATACGAGCCACAGAGACAGTTCAACATTTTCTCGTAGCCATTCAGGTTAACGTGTGGCTAATTTCCTATTTCGCTGTCCTGAAAAGGACAAGGAGAAACACATGAAATTAACTCTAAGAATATATTTTCGTTAACCCTTTATCAAAGTGTCATCATTTTAATAGGTAGCTAAATAAACATGTATGAGACATCATAGTACATCCTTCTCCCCACCACCCACGAGTCTTTGAAATCTGGTGTGTATTTTGTACCACAGCCCATCTCAATGTGGACTGGCTCTGTTTCAAATGCTCAAATGGCCCACAGCTGCCACATTGAACAAGACAAGAATATCCTCCAGGGCAGAGATGGGTGTTTGTTTCGGTCTGATCTGGCTGCTATAGCAAAGTTCCACAGATCGGGTGGCTTATGAACAACAGAAAATCGTCTCTCACCGTTCCGGAGGCTGGAGATCTGAGATCAGGGTGCCGGCATGGTTGGGGTCTGGTGAAGACCCTCTTTGGGGTCACAGATTGCCGACTTCTTGCCATGTTCTCACACAGTGGAAAGAGAAGGAGCTGGCCCTGTGACCTCTTTTTATAAGGGCACTAATCCCATTCATGAGGGCCCCACCCTCATGGCCCACTTATGTCCCGAAGTCCCCATCTCCTAGTATAATACCATCACACAAGGGATTAGATTTTAACACAGGAATTTTTTTTTTTTTTTGGAGGGGAGGGACACAGACATTCCCTTCTTAACGGTGTTGCTCGTTAAATGCCGTGTGACACTGCAAAAGATGCTTTCCCTCTCGGAGCCTCTGGTTCTCCATGGATGGCTGGACCAGCGGATCTTTAAGGTTCTAACTGAGCGTCCTTGAATGGTTTACCTACCGCAAGAAACATACTTGTCCTAAAGGCCAAGGAAACTGGCCGATGGAACAGCATAGACGGGCCAGAAACGGACTCATGCCTGGCAGACATTTGGTTTTTGACAAATGGACACAAGAAAGGTCTATTGAATAAATGGCACCGGGACTGTTGGTTATCCAGATGGAAACGATGAAACTACAGCCCTACCTCACACCACACAGAAAAAAGTGTTTCCAGATGGATGAAAGGTTTACAAGTAAAAATTAAAAAAAAACACTTGAACACTTTTAGAATATATAAAAGAATATGTTTAGGACTTCATGACGGGTAAAGACTATCGAAGGCATAAAAAGTACAAACCATAAACGGAAAGATGGATCAACTAGACTAAGGTAAAAATGAAGAATTTCTGTGCATCAAAAAATGCCGTAAAGAAAGAAGAAGAAAAGCCACAAACTTGAAAAGGATGTATCTGCAGCACGATTATCCGACAAGTAATGAATATCCAGAATATGGACTCTGCTTTTCTGCCAGCCCCACGACCAGAGGGACGACGGTCGTCGCCATCACCCAGTGGCAGAGTGTCACCCCACCAGATCGCGCGCCACACGCACGGCTCCGAACCCGACGCGGAGACTGGAACTCGGAGTCCTCCCGCCGCCCACGCCGTGCAGGGACTGGCAGGGCTGGCAGAGGGTGCCATCTGTCCCTGAGCCCCGCCCCCCATCCGTGGGCAGGCCCGCCCCGCCCCGCCCCGGATGGACGCTCGGGGCCCATGCGCCATCAGCTCTACTATTTAAAGTTCAAAATCAGGCTGATGGTGACCTTTTCAACAAGATGGGCTCTGTCCTTCTCCTTTTCGACAAATATACGTCCACAGTGACAAAACGGAACAGACAGCAGAACGGTGGCCGTTTTCGGATCGAAGGTCGACCAGTGTCAGAAACGGCCGAGGTTATTTTTACACGTGTCTGGGCATGTGTTGCTGGGCCAGTGGCGACGCTCGGATGAGAAATAAAATACAGACGTACCTAATTTATCAATTATGATGTCTATAATAGGATTTTGGTTTTTTTCTTAATTTTATCGCAGCAAAGTTACTAACTATGTGATTTATAGTCAAGGTTTGCACTTGCATGTGGGATCTGGTAATAGTAATAATCTAATGAAATGGAACTTAAAGGCTTGTCCCTTAGTCACACTCGCCATGTTCCAAGGGCTCAGCGGCCACGTACAGCCAGGTAGACACGTAACGTTGCCATCGTGGCAGAAATCTCTCTTAAAGAGCACTGATCTAAATAATTAAAAGGAAACCTATAATTTAAAAAAAAAAAATCCCACAAATGTAAATTAAAGCAAATATAAAACATTGGAAAAAATTAGTTTTTATTTTAAATGAGCCCAAAATTTCTATTAAACGAAACAAGTGAAGATGAATTAAGTATGAAATTTAAAGTAAAAGAAAAAAAGGAAACATTTTAAAGTCAAAAAGTATTTCAGCAAAGCCGAAATGCTTCAGTTTTGTGTATTAGCTTGTTTTTGCAAGTGTGATTGAGTCTTACTTTACAAAATCGAACGCGTTGGCATCTGGAGTGTCAAGAAGGAGACCTGGTCGCCAGCGTGAAGAGCAGGAATCCTGCCGTGGGGACATTAAGGCTGGCGCTGCACGGACACGGGTGTTGTGTGACATTGCTCGGTGATGCTCAGCCGCACGGCACGAAGACGGCTCAGCTCACAAAGCCTGAGTGCGGGCGGGGGCTGGCTCGCCATGACTAAGGGAAGTCACATCCCAACCAGCGAAAGCCCCCGACACGCGTTACGGAATCTAGAATTTAGTGCTTCGAGGGCTCTGTGGGCGCTGGGGGTTCGCCGTGGCCCCCCCATGTGTTGGCTGCGTGATCCTGAGCGTGTTACATGGTCTCTCCGTGCCTCGGTTTTTCTCTTTCGGAACATGAGAAATCAGAGTAAGTCGTGCTAACCTCGGCGGGCCGATGGACTCTCTGAGCCTCAGTTTCCTAGTCTGTAAAATGGACCGTTTGGGAGATGGCGAGTGTTTGGCCCAGAGCCTGGCACACACTGAGTGTCCATCCCGGCCCCTCTGAAGGGGCCCTTGAACCGGGTCCCTAGCGTCCCTGGGCGCTGGGTCTCTGTGGCTGCATGAGGGGTGGGCCAGGTGCGTGCACGCACGGAGTGTGGGGTGTGTCTCTCTAGCCTGCGGAATCATGCAGACCCCCTCGTCCTTAAGAGGTCACCAGGAGAGAGACTCACCTTGGGGCTCAGTACCTGGGCCCTGCTGTCCCGCTTTCCGGGAAGCCCCCTGCAGCTCTGTCCCGCGGGCAGGCCTCACCGAACAGGTGGCAGGAGCACTGCAAGCCACGGGCGAGCCGGGCGGATTCTGTGGCTTTGATTTCGGTGATTACTGCATCGGTCGAAGTCATCAGTGGGGGCTGGGGCTGCAGAGGGAGGGGAAGAGGTTGGGGCTGTGCCGAGCGTGTTGTCTGACCACAAAGAGGACAACGAGAAACTCCCCGTCCCTCACCAGGGCCACTTGGCTGCGCCACGTGTAAATCTGTATCCACTAGTCCACCGGTAGTAATCGCCGAGCGCCTGCGATGCTTCGGGCGCTGTCCTCGGTGCCCGGGGGGGGGTACGGGCTCTGCCCTCACGGAGCCCGCATTCCGGCGTGAGACACGGACAACGAGCAGGTGACTGTGACAGAACTTCAGGGGGTGGCGTGGCCGGGCGAGGGCCCGAGGTGCAGGAGCAGGTGACACGGGACATTTTGCCTTCCTCACAGGATGGCTTGGAGGGCGCTGTGAGGACGTGCGTGTGAACGGGCACGCAGTGGTGCCCGTTAAGTGCTGGGCTGATGCAGCGCAGGCCGGGTTGGTGTCTCTCGACATTCGGGGCGCCCGGGGAGCTGTCCTTCAGCACCGGGTCCAGCCCCCGCGCTCCCACGCCTTGCCCCGTTTCCCCTTCCTGTCCCTGGCCGGCTCTGCCCTGGGACCCTGATCTCACGGCCCTTCTGAGGTGGCACCGGCCCAGGGACTGTTTATCTTCCCACTCTGTTTCCCAGAGACTGAGCCAAGATGCTGTCTGCCCCTCAGGAGCTGCGGATGCGTGAATGGACACAAAGGGTGCCCGAGGCCAAGCCGGGGTGGGGGTGGGGGGAGGGGGGAGGCCCGAGCCTGCGGCCAGCTCGGCCCTGGGCTGTCCTCGCCTCTGCCAGATGGACAGACAGACCCCCTTTGTCTCCCTCTTTAGTCCTCTGTCCTGGGCATTCGGAGCTGCCACTGCCAGGTACCAGCTCAGCCCCAAAGGGGCGGCCTCACAGCTTTCCTGGGCCCCGGATGGTTTAGGGGAGAAGGCCGTTTCTCTCTGGGGGGGCTTCCGGACTCACCCGTCCCAGGCCGGAAGGAGCGGGAGGCTCTGTGGCTGGGCCTGGCCGCTCCACGCCGAAGGAGGGAGGGCCGCCGGGGCGCTCAGGGAGGGAGGCCCAGGTGGTGGGGACAGGGACGGACAGCTTTGGGCTGTGTGTAGCGACCCCAGGGCAGTGGTCTGAAAGCGCCCTGCACCCCCAGACCCAGCGGGGCCGCACCCGAGGCAGCGTGCCTTTCTCCTACCGCTGGCCAGCTCAGCGTGCGCGTGGACCCGGCATTCAGACCAGGATGCCCGTGTCGCCTGTGACCCCTTCACATCCCCTCCGGTCCCCACCCCCACCCCCAGGGGCAGCTGCCGCGCTGGCTTGGACGCCAAAGCCCCGCACTGCTGGGTCTTGACTCTCCCCTGCGTGGAATCCTGCGCATGCGCCGTCATGAAGTGCTGCGTCCGCGGCACTGGTCACCTCCCCTCGTCCTCGTCGCCGTCCGGTGCCCACAGCGGGGACAGTCCGCCGTTTACTCACGTTCCGCAGGGGTGGGCATCTGGGGCTTTGCAGAGCTCCCCGTGGGACCAGCCCCCCCACCCCCTCTCCCAGCTCAGACAGGGCGGCTGTGAGGATGTAGCTGTGAGGATGTCTCATTGATCGACGTCAGCGGCGGACCTCGTATTTGACGTGCGCTGTTCGATTCGATGTGTAAACGCATGACTAAAGTGTGAGCGAACATTGTGGCCAACGAAGCCACACGGAACTATCAAGAAAACACATAATATTCCCTGTTTTCCCCCAAGTCTCGCCTCTGGGGCTTCTCTCTGCTTCTCCCAGTCGCTAACTGACCTTGTGTGGCCTGGGGCGAGCCTGCTCGTCCTGGCGGGGTTAACCCACGCCTCAGGAGACTGCGGGCTCCGAAAACCTGGAAGGGTTTAAAAGGCTGGACTGTCCCTAACTTGTCCTCTCGAGATGTGGATGTCCCAATGTGAGAGAGACCGACAGCGTCAGGGCTCGGGGGACTGGGTGTGGGCAGCCCGTGGCCGGGACCACGCTGACCACTGGCTGAGGAGGCGGTGACTTCAGGAGCTGGGGTCAAGCTCTGGTTCGTCCCTTCTTTTGCCTCCAGACCGACGAGCAGTGCTCCACCCTGGAGAGGATGCCCAGGTACCTTATACTACAGTGTGAATGACTACCGGCGGAACCTTTCCCGTCAGAACCACGGACAGGGCCCCCGGGCCGCGCGTGCGCGGGAAAGCACGAACCAGCGGTCAGAAGGCCCCGGCTCTGGTCCCAGCGGCGCCACGTTCTGGTTCGTGGCTTCACATCGCTGGATCCCTGTGTGGGATGATGGACACGGCCTCAGCCTCCGCCAGCGTGCAGCCCTCCAGGGGGCAGGCAGAAAGGCCCGCTGCCCTCCAATAACGTCAACTCTTGTAG